>SJYX01010329.1:90123-105891 GCA_006410675.1 Oreotragus oreotragus
CCAAACTCATTCTATGAGGCCACCATCACCCTAATACCAAAACCTGACAAAGATGCCACAAAAAAAGAAAACTATAGGCCAATATCACTGATGAACATAGATGCAAAACTCCTTAACAAAATTCTAGCAATCAGAATCCAAAAACACATTAAAAAGATCATACACCATGACAGGTGGGCTTTATCCCAGGGATGCAAGGATTCTTCAATATCCACAAATCAAGTAATGTAATACACCACATTAACAAAAAATAAAATAAAAGCCATATGATTATCTCAATAGATTCAGAGAAAGCCTTTGACAAAATTAAACATCCATTTATGATAAAAATTCTCCAGAAAGCAGGAATAGGCTTTATCCCAGGAATGCAAGGATTCTTCAATATTCGCAAATCAATCAATGTAATTCACCACATTAACAAATTGAAAAATAAATGCCATATGATTATCTCAATAGATGCAGAGAAGGCCTTTGACAAAATTAAACATCCATTTATGATAAAAATTCTCCAGAAAGCAGGAATAGAAGGAACATACCTCAACGTAATTAAACCTATATATGACAAACCCACGGCAAACATTATCCTCAATGGTGAAAAATTGAAATCATTTCCCCTAAAGTCAGGAACAAGACAAAGGTGCCCACTTTCACCATTACTATTCAACATAGTTTTGCAAGTTTGGTCACAGCAATCAGAGCAGAAAAAGAAATAAAAGGAATGCAAATTGGAAAAGAAGAAGTAAAACTCTCACTGTTTGCAGATGACATGATCCTCTACATAGAAAACCCTAAAGACTCCACCAGAAAATTACTAGAGCTAATCAGTGAATATAGTAAAGTTGCAGNTGGAAGTTTTGGCCACAGCAATCAGAGCAGAAAAAGAAATAAAAGGAATCCAAATTGGAAAAGAAGAAGTAAAACTCTCACTGTTTGCAGATGACATGATCCTCTACATAGAAAACCCTAAAGACTCCACCAGAAAATTACTAGAGCTAATCAATGAATATAGTAAAGTTGCAGGATATAAAATCAACACACAGAAATCCCTTATATTCCTATACACTAATAATGAGAAAATAGAATTTCATAATGTGTAAAAATAACAAATCACTGTTATACACCTGAAGTCAATATAATATTGTAAGTCGAAATACTTCAATAAAAAAGTGTAATTAAAAAAAGAAAGAGAAGTTAAGGAAACAATTCCATTCACCATTGCAATGGAAAGAATAATATACTTAGAAATATATCTACCTAAAGAAACTAAAGACAAAATTACTAGAGCTAATCAATGAATATAGTAAAGTTGCAGGATATAAAATCAGCACACAGAAATCCCTTATATTCATATACACTAATAATGAGAAAGTAGAAAAAGAAATTAAGGAAACAATTTCATTCACCATTGTAACGAAAATAATAAAATACTTAGGAATATATCTACTCCATCAATTTTAGAACTTAGTCAGCTCTCCTTATCCACAGATGCAAAACCCACAGAAACTACACCATTTTATCTAAGAGAGCATGCAGATTCTAGAATTAAGAACCAACTTTTGTCTGAGACTGAGAAAGTGTGAAAGTGAAAGTCGCTCAGTAATGTCCAACTCTTTGAGACCCTAAGGACTATACAGTCCATGGATTCTCCAGGCCAGAATGCTGGAGTGGGTAGCTGTTCCTTTTCTAAGGAAACTTCTCAGCCCAGCGATTGAAACCAGGTCTCCCACATTGCAGGTGGGATTCTTTACCAGCTGAGCCAGAGGGAAGATGAGAAATGATGAGTGATGGCTGTATTTTCCTCAGATCAAAAAGAAACTTTGTACACTGTAATCAACCCTCCTGAAGTCACCATTAAAATCCTTATTTCTGACTCTAGGAATCACTCTTCTGTTTACTGTCTCTACAGATCTGCTCATTATGGACATTTCATGTAAATGGAGTCATACAATATGAAGTCTTTTGTTACTGAGTTATTTCATTTAGTATAAGTTTCCAAGTTTTTTTTTTTTTCCACATCATAGCATGACACAGAGCTTTAAGACATTTTATTGCTGAATCACTATCACTATATGGATATATACTACACTGTATTTATCTATTCATCAATTGATAGATATTTGAATCATTTCCAATTTTTTGCCTTTAAAATAATGTTATAATAAAAATCCATGTATAAATTTTGCATGAATATATTTTATCATTCAGTTCAGTGAGATCAGTCACTCAGTAATATACAACTCTTTGCAACCCCATGAACTGCAGCACGCCAGGCTTCCATGTCATGGCAATCATCAGTGATGCCATTCAACCATCTCATTCTCTGTCATCTTCTTCTCCTCCTGCCTTCAATCTTTCCCAGCATCACGGTCTTTTCTAATGAGTCAGTTCTTCGCATCAGGTGTTCAAAGTATTGGAGTTTCAGCTTCAACATCAGCCCTTCCAATGAATATTCAGGGCTAATTTCCTTTAGGATTGACTGATTGAATCTCCTTTCAGTTCAAGGGACTCTCAAGAGTCTTCTCCAACACCACAGTTCAAAAGCATCAATTCTTCAGTGCTCTGCTTTCTTCACAGTCCAACTCTCATATCCATACACGACTATTGGAAAAACCATAGCCTTGACTAGACGGGACTTTGTTGACAAAGCAACGTCTCTGCTTTTGAATATGCTATCTAGGTTGGTCATAACTTTCTTTCCAAGGAGTAAGCGTCTTTTAGTCTCAGGCTGCAATCACCATCTGCAATGATTTTGGAGCTCAAAAAAATAAAGTCTGTTAGCTATGTGTAAAAGAAAGAAACTAAAACACTTTCTAACACCATACACAGAAATAAGCTCGAAATGGTAAAGACCTAATTGTAAGACCATAAACTATAATACTCTTAGAGGAAAACAGGTTGAACACATTCTGACATAAACCACAGCAAGATCCTCTATGACTCACCCCTCAGAGTAAAGCAGATAAAAACAAAAACTAAACAAAATGGGACCTAATTAAGGTTAAAAGGCTTTGCACAAGGAAGGAAACTATAACAAGGTGAAGACAGCCCTCAAAATGGGACAAAATAATAGCAACAAAACAAATGACAAGAAATTAATCTCCAAAATACACAAGCAGTTCAGGCGGCTTAATATCAGAAAAATTAACAATCTAATCAAAAAGTTGACGAAAGATATAAACAAACAGTTCTCCAAAGACATAGAGATGGCTAACAAACACATGAAAAAATGTTCAACATCACTTATTACTAGAGAAATGCAATCAAAACCACAATGACTATCATCTCACACAGGTCAGAATGACCATCGTCAAGAGTTTACAAACAATAAATGTGGGAGAAGATGTGGGCTGTTGGTGGGAAAGCAAATTGGTACAGCCACTATGGAGAACAGTGTGGAAATTCCTTAAAAAAAAAAAAAAAAAAAAAAGGCTTTATGACCCAGCCATGCTGCTACTGCTAAGTCACTTCAGTCGTGTCCGACTCTGTGTGACCCCATAGACGGCAGCCCACCAGGCTCCCCCATCCCTGGGATTCTCCAGGCAAGAATACTGGAGTGGGTTGCCATTTCCTTCTCCAATGCATGAAAGAGAAAAGTGAAAGTGAAGTCGCTCAGTCTATCCGACTATTAGCGACCCCATGGACTGCAGCCCACCAGGCTACTTCATCCATTGGATTTTCCAGGCAAGAGTACTGGGGTGGGGTGCCATTGCCTTCCCCGATGTGACCCAGCAATCCCACTGCTGGGCATACACTCAGAGGAAATCAGAAATGAAAGAGACACATGTGCCTCAGTGTTCATTGCAACACTATTTACAATAGCTAAGACATGGAAGCAACGTAGATGTCCATTGGCAGATGAATGGATAAGGAAGTTGTGGTTTATATACACAATGAAACATTACTCAACTGTAAAAAGAAATGCATTTGAGTCAGTTCTAATGAGGTGGATGAACCTGGAGCCTATTTACCCAGAGTGAAGTATGTCAGAAAGAGAAAGACAGATACTGTATATGAATGCATATATATGGGATTTAGAAAGACAGTACTGATGATCTTACTTTCAGGGCAGTAAAGGAACACAGATGTAGAGAACAGACTTTTGGACTCAGTGGGAGAAGGTGAGGGTGAGATAGTTTGAGAGAATAGCATTGAAATATGTTCATTACTAGGTGAAAAATAGATGGTCAGTGCAAGTTTGATGCATGAGGCAGGGCACCCTAAGCTGGTGCTCTGGGACAACTCGGAGGGATCAGGTGGGGAGGGATGTTGGAGAGGGATTCAGAATGGGGAGGACACGTATACCTGTGGCCAATTCATGTTGATATATGGCAAAAACTATCACAATATTTTAAAGTAATTATCCTCCAATTAATTAATTTAAATAAAAGAAAAATCTACACAGAATTGAGTATGAAGAGAGAAGAAGCCACCAGGTAGGGGCCCACGCCTCCAGCAGGGGCCACAGAACATGAGGAGAATATCATGAGCTTGGGGATACTTCCTGGAGAGTGGAAGTTTCCAGTCACATATTAGGTACTGCAGCTCTGGGATCTAACACCAGGGAGATGAGTTCCTTTAGTTTATTTGAAAGAAATGAGACTTATTGGAAGGCTGTAAGAAACCAAGTCTCTGCTCATAAAAAGTAAGCATACATCTTCACTCCCAGGAACAAGGCAGAGGAAGCAGACTAAAAACTGCCTGGGACTTTGGCTGATTTCTTATGACTAAAGCAATATACACAGAAACAGATTTCTAGTTATAAAAAGCACAGGGAGTCCCAAAGAAGATGAACACAAAGAGCTCCAAATTAGTATTAATAGGTATAGTCAAAAGACCAAAAGTTAAAATTAAAGAATTCTAAACTCAACAAGAGAAAAACTGTCATATACAACAGAACCCCAGTAAAAAAATTAGCTGATTTTTCTGCAGAAACTTTGCAGACAAAAAGGGAGTGGGATAATGTATTTAACAATATAAAGGGAAAAAGCTAAAGCCTCAGATAATCTACCAACCAAGGTTGTCATTAAGAAGTGAAAGAGAGATTTTAAAAACTTTTTAGACAAGCAAAAACTAAGATTTCTTTAGTACTAAAATAACCATATGAAATGAGTTAAAGGGTCTGAGAGGAAAAGAAAATGCTATAAGGAGAACTTAAGAAGAATCTCCAGGGCTCAGATTGTAAATCCCACTAATAAAGACAAATATGTAGGAAAAGCTGTGAGTCAACTATTGAAATAAATAAATATGAAGATTAAAATCCAATATTGTAAAATCAACTAGAGAAAAATCATTGAAGTGTAAACATGAAGATGTAAAATATGATACCAAAACCACAGAAAGTGGGAGAAGGGAATATCTTTCAGAATATATTTCAATTTAAATGACCATCAGCTTAAAACAAGTAGAAATAGATACAGTCAACATACACAAACCCCATGACAACCACAAATAGAAAACTACAATAACAGGAGAAAGGAACACAATCACACTACTAAAGAAATCATTAAACCACAAAGGAAGAAACTAGAAGAACATAAGGCAGAGAAGAACTACAAATACAAGCAGAAAACAAGTTAACAAAATAGCACTAAATGTATACTGGAGCTTCCCTGGTGGCTCAGACAGTAAAACATCTGCCTGCAATGTGGGAACCCAGGTTCAATCCCTGGATCAGGAAGATTCCTTGGAGAAGGAAATAGCACCCCACTCCAGTACTCCTGCCTGGAAAATCCCATGGACAAAGGAACCTGGTAGGCTACAGTCCATGGGGTCACAAAAGAGTCAGACACTACTGAGCAACTTCACTTTCTTTCCCATAGTTTCTACTCACTTTCCCCGCTCTCTTACACTCCCTTCACTGATCCTGGTGACATCTAACATTAACTGGTTGCCTTCACCAAAAACTGTGACATGAGCAAATATATACTTAATAATTATTTGTGTGTGTGTGTTCTTTTTTTATTATTTTAATATAAATTTATTTATTTTAATTGGAGGCTAATTACTTTACAATATTGTATTGGTTTTCCCATACATTGACATGAATCTGCCACGAGTGTACACGTGTTCCCCATCCTGAACTCCCCTCCCACCTCCCTCCCCATACCATCCCTCTGAGTCATCCCAGTGCACCAGCCCCGAGTATCCTGTATCATGCATTGAACCTGGACTGGCGGTTCATTTCACGTATGATATTATACATGTTTCAATGCCATTCTCCCAAATCATCTCACCCTTGCCCTCTCCCACAGAGTCTAAAAGACTGTTCTATACATCTGTGTCTCTTTTGCTGTCTCGCATACAGAGTTATTGTTGACATAGTGTACCAATTGGATAGAAAAACAGTTCAGTTCAGTTGCTTAGTCATGTCTGACTTTTTGGACCAAATGGGCTGCAGCACGTCAGGCTTTGCTGTCTATCACCAACACCTGGAGCTTGCTCAAACTCGTGCCCATCAAGTTGGTGATACCGTCCAACCATTTTGTCCTCTGTCACACCCTTCTCCTCCTGCCTTCAATCTTTCCCAGCATCAGGGTCTTTTCCAATGAGTCAGTTTCTTCCATCAGGTGGCCAAAGTATTGGAGCTGTAGCTTCAACATCAGTCCTTCCAATAAATATTCAGGAATGTTTTCCTTTAGGATTGACTGGTTGGATCTCCTGGTAGTCCAAGGGATGCTCAAAAATCTTCCCCAACAGCACAGTTCAAAAGCATCAATTCTTTAGTGCTCAGCTTTCTTTATGGTCCAATGCTCTTATCCATACATGACTACGGGAAAAAAAAACATAGTTTTGAATAGACAGACATTTGTAAGCAAAGTAATGTGTTTGCTTTTTAATACACTGTGTAGGTTGATGACAGCTTTTCTTCCAAACAGCAAGTATCTTTTAATTTCATGGCTGCAATCACGATCTGCAGTGATTTTGGAGCCCAAGAAAAAATAAAGTCTCTCACTGTTTCCATTGCTTCCCCATCTATTTGGCATGAAGTGATGCGATCAGATGCCACAATCTTAATTTCTTGAATGTTGTGTTTAAGCCAGCTCTTTCAATATCCTCTTTCACTTTCATCAAGAGGCTATTTAGTTCCTCTACCACTTTCTTCCATAAAGATGGTGCCATCTGTGTATCTGTGGTTATTAATATTTCTCCTGGCAATCTTGATTGCAGTTTGTGTTTCATCCAGCCCAGCATTTCACATGATGCATTATGCACATAAGTTAAATAATCAGAGTGACAATATACAGCTTTGTTGTACTCCTTTCCCAATTTGGAGCCAGTCCATTCTTCCATGTCCAGTTCTAATTGTTGCTTCTTGATTTGGATACAGATTTCTCAGTTGGCAGTTAAGGTGGTCTTATATTCCCATCTCTTTAAGAATTTTCCAGTTTGTTGTGAAACACACAGTCAAAGTCTTTGGTGTCATCAGTAAATGTAACCAGAAAACAAGTAACAAAATGGCATTAAACATATATACCTATCAATAATTTTTTAACTTTGATAGGAGTAAGTGTTCCAATTAAAGGACATAGGGTACTGATTGTATAGAAAAACAAGACCCATCTATTTGGTGCCTACATGATACTCCATTCAAAGCTAAAGAAACACACAGACTGAAAGTGAGGAATAGAAACAGAAATGAAACACATATGCAAATTGAGATGAAATAAACATATTAGACAAAGAGTTTCTTTAAAAATATGCTGTAACAAAAGACAAGGACAGGCATTATATAAAGATAAAGGGATCATAGTGATCATAGAAGAGAATATAATATTAGCTATCAGAAATGCACCTAGCATGGGGACACCTAACTCTGTAAAGCAAATATTAACAGATATAAAGTAGTTCTAAGAGGGATACTGGCCTACCTCAAGAGGAAAGAAAAAAATTCAAATAAACAACCCCACCTACCACCCAAAGGAGTTACAAAAAGAGAGCAAAAAAATGTTTAAATTTAGAAGAAGGAAGAAACTATTATTGATCAAAAAATAAATTGGTAAAATAGTGGGTGAAAAAATGAAAAAAGGAAAACACACAAAAAATAATGAAATCAACTACTGAATTCTTAAAAAAAAAAAAAAATCAACAAAATTTGTCCAGGATCATTCTGATAAAAGGAAAAAGGAATAAAAGGAAAAATGATAAAAGGAAAAAGGGCCTAAATAAACAAAATAAGTAATTCGAAAAGAGAATTACAAAGAATAACATAAAGATAAAAAAATCATAAGAGAATACTGAGCAGTTATATGCCAACAAATTGAACAAATTAGAAGGACTAGATAAGTTACTACAACATAAAATCTTTCATGACTGAATNCATACAGAGTTATTGTTGACATAGTGTACCAATTGGATAGAAAAACAGTTCAGTTCAGTTGCTTAGTCATGTCTGACTTTTTGGACCAAATGGGCTGCAGCACGTCAGGCTTTCCTGTCTATCACCAACACCTGGAGCTTGCTCAAACTCGTGCCCATCAAGTTGGTGATACCGTCCAACCATTTTGTCCTCTGTCACACCCTTCTCCTCCTGCCTTCAATCTTTCCCAGCATCAGGGTCTTTTCCAATGAGTCAGTTTCTTCCATCAGGTGGCCAAAGTATTGGAGCTGTAGCTTCAACATCAGTCCTTCCAATAAATATTCAGGAATGTTTTCCTTTAGGATTGACTGGTTGGATCTCCTGGTAGTCCAAGGGATGCTCAAAAATCTTCCCCAACAGCACAGTTCAAAAGCATCAATTCTTTAGTGCTCAGCTTTCTTTATGGTCCAATGCTCTTATCCATACATGACTACGGGAAAAAAAAAACATAGTTTTGAATAGACAGACATTTGTAAGCAAAGTAATGTGTTTGCTTTTTAATACACTGTGTAGGTTGATGACAGCTTTTCTTCCAAACAGCAAGTATCTTTTAATTTCATGGCTGCAATCACGATCTGCAGTGATTTTGGAGCCCAAGAAAAAATAAAGTCTCTCACTGTTTCCATTGCTTCCCCATCTATTTGGCATGAAGTGATGCGATCAGATGCCACAATCTTAATTTCTTGAATGTTGTGTTTAAGCCAGCTCTTTCAATATCCTCTTTCACTTTCATCAAGAGGCTATTTAGTTCCTCTACCACTTTCTTCCATAAAGATGGTGCCATCTGTGTATCTGTGGTTATTAATATTTCTCCTGGCAATCTTGATTGCAGTTTGTGTTTCATCCAGCCCAGCATTTCACATGATGCATTATGCATATAAGTTAAATAATCAGAGTGACAATATACAGCTTTGTTGTACTCCTTTCCCAATTTGGAGCCAGTCCATTCTTCCATGTCCAGTTCTAATTGTTGCTTCTTGATTTGGATACAGATTTCTCAGTTGGCAGTTAAGGTGGTCTTATATTCCCATCTCTTTAAGAATTTTCCAGTTTGTTGTGAAACACACAGTCAAAGTCTTTGGTGTCATCAGTAAATGTAACCAGAAAACAAGTAACAAAATGGCATTAAACATATATACCTATCAATAATTTTTTAACTTTGATAGGAGTAAGTGTTCCAATTAAAGGACATAGGGTACTGATTGTATAGAAAAACAAGACCCATCTATTTGGTGCCTACATGATACTCCATTCAAAGCTAAAGAAACACACAGACTGAAAGTGAGGAATAGAAACAGAAATGAAACACATATGCAAATTGAGATGAAATAAACATATTAGACAAAGAGTTTCTTTAAAAATATGCTGTAACAAAAGACAAGGACAGGCATTATATAAAGATAAAGGGATCATAGTGATCATAGAAGAGAATATAATATTAGCTATCAGAAATGCACCTAGCATGGGGACACCTAACTCTGTAAAGCAAATATTAACAGATATAAAGTAGTTCTAAGAGGGATACTGGCCTACCTCAAGAGGAAAGAAAAAAATTCAAATAAACAACCCCACCTACCACCCAAAGGAGTTACAAAAAGAGAGCAAAAAAATGTTTAAATTTAGAAGAAGGAAGAAACTATTATTGATCAAAAAATAAATTGGTAAAATAGTGGGTGAAAAAATGAAAAAAGGAAAACACACAAAAATAATGAAATCAACTACTGAATTCTTAAAAAAAAAAAAAAATCAACAAAATTTGTCCAGGATCATTCTGATAAAAGGAAAAAGGAATAAAAGGAAAAAGGGCCTAAATAAACAAAATAAGTAATTCGAAAAGAGAATTACAAAGAATAACATAAAGATAAAAAAATCATAAGAGAATACTGAGCAGTTATATGCCAACAAATTGAACAAATTAGAAGGACTAGATAAGTTACTACAACATAAAATCTTTCATGACTGAATCGGGAAGAATTATATACTGTGAACAGACTGATTCCTATAAATGAAACTGAATTAATAATCAAAAACTCCCATCAAACAAAAGTCCAGGAATGGACAGCTTTACAGGTGAATTCTAGTGGACAAGTGAAAGCATTAAACTATTCTTCTCAAACTATCCCCCCAAATTGGAGAAGATGAAATATTCCCAAATTAATTTTATAATTTTTCCATTATCTTAATAGGAAAACAAATCAAAAACTTAAAAAAAAAACTGATAAAAATAGATGTAAACATCTTCACCAAAATATTAACAAACCAAATCCAACAATATATTAAACGTGGATTTCTCTGATGATCTAGTGGTTAAGAATCCATATTGCAATGTAGATGACATGGGTTAAATCTCTGTTTAAGGATTTGAGATCCCACATTCCACAGAACAGCTAAGCTTATGCACCACAACTACTGAGCCCTTGTGCCTTGGAGTCCATGTACCACAACTAGAGAGCCCACAGGCTTCAACTAGAGGGTCTGTGCACCACAACAAAAGATCTCAATAGATGCAGAAAAAGGATTTGATAAATTCTGTATCCATTCATAGGGAAAACTCGAATCACTGTTGGTGTAGAGGAGACATATTTCAACGGGATTAAAACCATTTATGCCAAAGTCAGAGGTGACATGGGTAACATACTTTACAGTGAAAAGGTGAATTTTTTTTTTCATAAAGTCCAAAAAAAAAAAAAAGTATGCTCACTCTCAGCACTTCAATTAACATAGTATTGGTAGGATTACCCACAATAATCAAGCAAGAAAAAGAAGTAAAGTCATCTTAAATAGAATGGAAGAAATAAAATTATTATTATTTATAGTTGACATAGCAATATATATATATATATATATATAAACCTTTAAAGTCCCCACCAAAAAAGATTAGAATAAATTAATTATGTGAAGTTGCAAGATATGGTATCAATATACTTAAATCTATTAGTTTTCTGTATACTAATAATGAAATAACAGAATATAAAGAGAAATAAACCTCATTTTAAATTTTAGCAAAAACAATTTAAAATACAGAGGAATAAACACAATCAAAGTGGTGAAAGACCTCTACTATAAAAACTGTAAAACACTGGTGAAGACATCTGAAAATGATATAATGAAATGGAATATACCATATTTTCTTGGATTGGAAGAATTACTATTGTTAAGTTGTCCATACTATGCAAAACAATCAATGAATTTAATGTAATACCTATCAAAATATTCTTGATATTTTCACAAAACTAACAAAGAATCATCATAAAATTTGTATAAAACCACAAAAGATTCCAAACAGCTAAAGCAAACTTGACAAAAAAGAATAAAGCTGGAAACATCAAGCATTCTGACTTCAGATTATACTACAAACTTATAATAATCAAAACAGTATTTTACCAGCACAAAAATAGACAATATATCAATGGATGAAAATAGAGATACTAGATATAAGCCCACATATTTATGTTCAATTAACCTATGACAAGTAATAATACAGACTGGGAGAAAGAAAGTCTCTTCAAATAGTCATGCTAGGAAAACTGGGCAGCTACATGTAAAGTAGTGATAAGAATCCACCTGCTAATGCAGGGGACATGAGATCAGTCCCTTGTCTTGGAAGATTTCACATGCTATAGGGCAACTAAGCCCATACACCACAACTAATGAAGCCCATATTCTAGAGCCTGTGAGCTGCAACTACTGAGCCTATGCACCACACCTACTGAAACCCACATGCCTAGACACCCTGCAACAAGAGAAGCCACTACAGTGAGAAGCCCATGAACAACAAATAGACAGGAACTCCAACTCACCTCAACTAGAGAAAGCCTGCATAGCAATGAAGATCCACCACAGCCAATAAATAAAATGAATAAAATAATAGATAAAATTTATTTTAAAAATATATCTTATTAAAATTATATATGTTTTAGGTGTACAACTTTGTGATTCATTATTTTATGCATTTTACTTTAAGTTATTAAAAAATAATGGCTATATTTTCTTGTGTTATACAATATTCTTCTTGTTTTATTTTTTACATAGCTATCTGTATCAATTAATCCCAATACTCCTGTCTCAACCCTCTACTTTCCCTCTTTCCACTAATAACTCCTATCTTATTCTTTATATCTGTGAGTCTGTTTCTGGTGCCTTTTTTTTTTTTTTTTAATATATACTCCTTGGTTTTGTTTTTAGATTTCACATATAAGTGATAATACAGTATTTTTCTTTCTGTTTTAAATATTTCACCAAATATAATACTTTATTTGTCCACAAATATTATGAAAAGTATTAGAATTTTAATGGCTAAGTAACATTCCCATTGTATATATACACCATGTTTTCTTAAAATATTCATCTGTGGATGGACACTTCTGCTGCATACATATCATGTCTAATGTGAATAATGCTGTTGTGCACATTAGGGTCCATGCATCTTTAAAATTAATATTTTCCTTTTCACTTATACATTCAATAGTGGACCAATGGAGAAATAACTCCAGAAAGAAGGAAGAGATGGAGACAAAGCAAAAACATCATCCAGCTGTGGATGTGACTGGTGATGGAAGTAAAGTCAGAGGCTGTAAAGAGCAATATTGCATGGGAACCTGGAATGTTAGGTCCACGAATCAGGGCAAATTGAAAATAGTTAAACAAGAGATGGCAAGAGTGAACATCGACATTTTAGGAATCAGATAACTAAAATGGACTGGAATGGGTGAATTTAACTCAGATGACCATTATATTTACTACTGTGGGCAAGAATCCCTTAGAAGAAATGGAGCAGCCATCATAGTCAACAAAAGTCTGAAGTGCAGTACTTGGATGCAATATCAAAAACAACAGAATGATCTCTGTTTGCTTCCAAGGAAAGTGAAAGTGAAGTTGCTCAGCCGTGTCCGACTCTTTACGTCCCCATGGACTGTAGCCTACCAGGCTACAGTGGGATTTTCCAGGCAAGAATACTGGAGTGGGTTGCCATTTCCTTCTCCAGAGGATCTTCCCAACACAGGAATCGAACCNAAGAAATGGAGTAGCCATCATAGTCAACAAAAGTCTGAAGTGCAGTACTTGGATGCAATATCAAAAACAACAGAATGATCTCTGTTTGCTTCCAAGGAAAGTGAAAGTGAAGTTGCTCAGCCGTGTCCGACTCTTTACATCCCCATGGACTGTAACCTACCAGGCTCCTCCCTCCATGGGATTCTCCAGGCAGGAGTACTGGAGTGGGTTGCCATTTCTTTTTCCAGGGGATCTTCCCAACCCAGCAATCGAACCCAGGTCTCCCACATTCCAGGTAGACACTTTTAGCCTCTGAGCCACCAGGGAAGCCCGGCAAACCATTAAATATCACGGTAATCCAAGTCTATGCCCTTATCAGCAATGCTGAAGAAGCTGAAATTGAATGGTTCTATGAAGACGTTCAACACCTTCTAGAACAAACACCGAAAAAGTTGTACTTTTCACTATCGGGGCCTGGAATACAACAATAGAAATTCAAGAAATACCTGGAGTAACAGGCAAATTTGGCCTTGGAGTATAGAATGAAGCAGGACAAAGGCTAAAAGGGTTCTGCCAAGAGAATGTACTTGTCATAGCAAACACCATCTTCCAACAACATAAGAGAAGACTCTACAGATGGACATCGCCAGATGGTCAACACCAAAATCAGACTGATTATATTCTTGCAGCCAAAATGGAGAAGCTTTATACAGTCGGCAAAAAGAAGACTGTGGTGAACACCTTATAGCCAAATTCAGACTGAAATTGAAGAAAGTATGGAAAACCACTAGCCCATTCCATATGACCTAAATCAAATACTGTACGATTATACAGGGGAAATGACAAATAGATTCAAGGGATAAGTTCTGATAGAGTGCCTGAAGAACTTTGGATGGAGGATTCTGACATTGTACAGGAGGCAGTGATCAAGATGATACACAAAAAAAGAAATGCAAAAATGCAAAATGATAGTTTCAGGAGGCCTTACAAATAGCTACAAAAAGAAGAGATGTGAAAGGCAAAGGAGAAAAGAAAAGATATACCTATTTGAATGCAGAGTTCCAAAGAATAGCAAGGAGAGATANAAAAAAAGAAATGCAAAAATGCAAAATGATAGTTTCAGGAGGCCTTACAAATAGCTACAAAAAGAAGAGATGTGAAAGGCAAAGGAGAAAAGAAAAGATATACCTATTTGAATGCAGAGTTCCAAAGAATAGCAAGGAGAGATAAGAAAGCCTTCCTCAGTGATCAGTGCAAAGATATAAGAGGAAAATAATAAAATGGGAAAGACTAGAGATCTCTTCAACAAAATTAGAGATACCAAGGAAACATTTCATGCAAAGATGGGAACAATAAAAGACAGAAAAGGTATGGAATTACAGAAGCAGAAGATATTAAGAAGTGGTGGCAAGAATAACCAGAAAAACTGTACAAAAATTTTTTCATGATCCAAATAATCATGATGGTGTGATCACTCACATAGAGCCAGATGTTTTGGAATGCAAAATCAAGTGGGACTTAGGAAGCATTATGTGAACAAAGCCAGTGGAGGTGATGAAATTCCAGTTGAGTTATTTGAAATCCTGAAAGATGATGCTTTAAAAGTGCTATGCTCAGTATGCCAGCAAATCAGGGAAGCTCAGCAGTAGCACAGGACTGGAAAAAGTCAGTTTTCATTCCATCCCAAAGAAAGGCAATGCCAAAGAATGCTCAAACTACCACACAATTGCACTCACCTTACACACTAAGTAACACTCAAAAATCTCCAAGCCTGGCTTCAGCAATCCATGAACCATGAACTTCCAGATGTTCAAGCTAGTTTTAGAAAAGGAAGAGGAACCAGAGATCAAATTGCCAACACCCGTTGGATCAATGGAAAATCAAGAAAATTCCAGAAAAAAAAAATCTACTTCTGCTTTATTGGCTACACCAAAGCCTTTGAGTAGATCACAACAAAATTTGAAAATTCTTAGAGATGGGAATACCAGACCACCGTGCCTGCCATCTGAGATATTTGTATGCACCCAAAAGAGCAACAGTTAGAATTGTACATGGAACAGCAGACTGGCTCTAAAAAAGGAAAGGAGTATGCCAAGGCTGTATATTGTTACCTTGCTTGTTTAATTTATATGCAGAGTACATAATGAGAAATGCTGGAGTGGATGAAGTGCAAGCTATAATCAAGATTCAGTTCAGTTCAGTTCAGTTCAGTCGCTCAGTTGTGTCCGATTCTTTGTGACCCCAAGAATCGCATCACGCCAGGCCTCCCTGCTCATCACCATCTCTCGGAGTTCACTCAGACTCACGTCCATCGAGTCTGTGATTCCATCCAGCCATCTCATCCTCGTCGTCCCCTTCTCCTCCTGCCCCCAATCCCTCCCAGCATCAGAGTCTTTTCCAGTGAGTCAACTCTTCGCATG
>SJYX01010329.1:115137-158012 GCA_006410675.1 Oreotragus oreotragus
CAGAAAAATAAACGATCAAATCAAAAATTGGGCCAAATAACTAAATAGACATTTATCTGAAGAAGACATACAGATGGCTGACAGACACATAAAAAGATGCTCAACATCACTCATTATCAGAGAAATGCAAATCAAGACCACAATGAGGTATCATTTCACGCCAGTCAGAATGGCTGTGATCCAAAAGTCTTCAAGCAATAAATGCTGGAGAGGGTGTGGAGAAAAGGGAACCCTTTTACACTGTTGGTGGGAATGCAAACTAGTACAGCCACTATGGAGAACAGTGTGGAGATTCCTTAAAAAACTGGAAATAGAATTGCCTTATGACCCAGTAGTCCCACTCCTGGGCATACACACCGATCAAACCAGAACTGAAAAAGATACATGTACCCCAATGTTCATTGCAGCACTGTTTATAATAGCCACGACATGGAAGCAGCCTAGATGTCCGTCATCAGATGAATGGATAAGAAAGCAGTGGTACATATACACAATGGAGTATTAGTCAGCCATTAAAAAGAATGCATTTGAATCAGTTCTAATGAGGTGAATGAAACTGGAGCCTATTATACAGAATGAACTAAGCCAGAAAGAAAAACACCAATATAGTATACTAACACATATATATGGAATATAGAAAGATGGTAATGATAACCCCCTGTATGTGAGACAGCAAAAGAGACACAGATGTATAGAGCAGACTTTTGGACTCTGTGGGAGAGGGAGAGGGTGGGATAATTTGGGAGAATGGCATTGAAACATGTATACTATCATGTAAGAAATGAATCACCAGTCTAGGTTCGATATAGGATACAGGATTCTTGGAGCTGGTGCACTGGGATGACCCATGGAGATGATATGGGGATTAGGAACTCATGTACACCTGTGATGGATTCATGTTGATGTATGGCAAAACCAATACAGTATTGTAAAGTAAAAAAAATAAATAAATAAAAAATAATAAAGAGCACACACATACAAAAAATAAATAATTTTTTTAAAACATTAAAAAATAAAATCAGCCCTGAATATTAATTGGAGGGACAGATGCTGAAGTTGAATCTCCAATATTCTGGCCACCTGATGAGAAGAGCTGACTCATTGGAAAGGACTCTGATAACTGAATCTGAAGGCAAAAGGAAATGAGAGTGGCAGAGGATGACATGGTTAGATAGCATTAATGATCTTAAAATTTGAACAAACTCTGGGAAATAATGAAGGATGGGCGTCTGGCATACTGCAGTCCATGGCATTGCAAAGAGTGAAACACGACTTAGCAACTGCAGGACACCAAGCTCTCATTTGTTTAATTTTGCCTCTTCTCCTTGTCTGGACAGACAATTTATGTCAAAGAGAATTCTATGTTCTGTTCTACAAATTTTACATTTAGAAATTTAATCCATTTTATTTTTGTATAGGGTATAAAATATGTTCTAATTTCATTCTTTTACATGTTACTGTCCTCTTTTCTCAGCACCACTAATTGAAGAGACTGTATTTTCTCCATTGTTATTCTTGCCACTTTCAATATATATTGAGTAGATTACAGTAGAAAGGATTAGGACTATCAGGAAATGGGCCTGGTGTTTCTCCTTTTCTTAGTTGCTGTTACCACCCCCACCCTATGAGGCACAGTATCATAGCTTAACCTGCTAGAGCAGGTCCGTGTTGTCTTGTTTCCCTCAAGTATGCTTTCTCCCTTTACCAAACCCCATCACTCTCAACTCCAGAAGGGAGTAGTGTGCAAGAGGAGTTGATGTGGATATTTGGTTAGAGTCAAGTCATGGAGTGTGTCAGTCTGACTGCAAGTGGATATCAAGACTTTCTCTGATGCTCTGTTGTCTGACTGTGTAATCACCAGCAATGGTTACCATCTTTTTGCTCTGATGCTGCTTAGGGTTTTAACCACCTCAGTAACTTGTAGCTAAGTTTTTTCCTCAATTATTGTAGTTCTTGCTCTAGTCTGGAGCTGCAAAATGAAGCAAAGGGTGCTGGAGCACACACACTAGGTTCTGGCTAATGTAGGTGTTGAAGTCATAGCAAGAAACCAATCAGCCAGCCACGTGCAGTCTCAAGTTGCTTTTTCCATCCTGCTTTGAAACAAGAAAAATCTGCCTGTTCTGTCAACCCATTCTCCAACCAGCTAAGGGAGGTTCCTCTTCCCTTTAGTGGACCCTATGGCTATAGCAAAGTCAGAGGTTGAGATGGTTAGAAAGCATCACCAACTTAATGGACATGAATTTGTGGAAACTTAATAGTGGAGGACAGAGGAGCTTGGTGGGCTATAGTCCACAGGGTCACTAAGAATCCGACATGGCTTAGCAATCGAACAACAACAAATGGTTATGGTGCCCAATATGTGAATTGAACCTTTCACTCTTCAGGGAACGTCTCTCTCTGTCTAACTTTCCTTTTCTCTAAGTCCTTCCCAGGAACAAAAGTTCTAATTTGATCACTTCTCTTTCCTTCCTACCTGATTTACATGTGTTTTTCTTATAATCTTAGTCATAGAGGAGTCTTTCTCCTAGTTTTACCTTAGTTTTCAAAGAGAATTTTTCATCAGGCAGATATATTTCTGGTGTGTTTGTTGCAGGGAGGTGAGTTCCACATTCTCTTACTCCACCATATAGATTTGAGTCCGTAAATCAGATATGAAGTGAAGTGAAGTCGTTCAGTCGTGTCCAACTCTTTGCGACCCCATGGACTGTAGCCTACTAGGCTCTTCTGTCCATGGAATTTTCCAGGCAATAGTCCTGGAGTGGATTGCCATTTCCTTCTCCAGGGGATCTTCCCAACCCAGGGATCGAACCCGGGTCTCCTGCATTGTAGACAGACGCTTTACCATCTGATCCACCAGGGAAGTATACTGCAATTTAAATTAAGTAAATAAAAATAAATAAAATAAAATGGTTTGTTCATCTTCCCCAGTGACTTGTGTGTATTTTACTGAGTGGGTGAGAAAATGTTTAAATGAGGGCATACAGATTTAATTGCCAAAGTAAAGTAAATCTGTGTGCATCTGTGTGGTGTGTATGTGCACTTGTATGTGCATTGTATCATACATGTATAGTATTTGTTTCTAGTTTTAACAAAGAAAAACTAAGTTTTACTTATAAGTAAACATTTTGTATTTTAGTGATTTTTTTTTTAATACTTAGTTTTCAATTTTTCACTGCTAGTGAATGGAAATAAATGTAGGCTTGGGAGACTGATTTGAATCCTGCAGTCTTACTAAAAAGTTAATTATTAGTGCTAAACATTATTTATTTATTTATTTTGTAGATTCTTTGTTTCTACTTAGGAAATTACATTTGCATGTAAAGATAATTTCATTTCTTCCACTCCAATATAAATACCTAAAATTTCTTTTGTCCACTTTTTACTGTGTCTAGGATCCCATTCCCATTACACAGATGAAAAAAATGAGACAAAAGAAGTTAGGTCAGCTGTTAAGAACTACATATTAGAAAATGAATCACTGGGAATTTGAACTCTGGTCTGACACCAAAATTGAACTTTTAACTACAATAGAACCAATACAGAATCAATAACCTTTCTACACCATCCCCAAGTTATAATACTATATAGATATAATCAGGAAAATTATCTTACCAGTTAAACATTGTCTTACATACTTTGTAAACACGTAAGTAAAGTTTTCAGTGATTCAGCTTAAAAGATTAAAATAAATCCTTTAGATTTTTCCATGTTTATTCAATTTAATATGAGTAACGAGTATAAGTTTAATCAGAATATTATAATTCAGAAAAAATGAAGATATGATCCTCGTATATTAATGATAAATGTAAAAATGGATAGTTTTACTTGGTAGAAGTAAAAAAATATATCTACAGAAAGCTGTTTAGAAGTGTTTTGTAATTGTTCCTCTTTCTGCATATCTAGTTATAATCTATGCAAATATACATGCAATTAGTCAGTTTGTCTACCACATGTACTCATTCACAATTACCAATTTCTTCCCTCATTACATTTTATTACCACACATTTAAATGTGTGTGGAAGAAAGAGAAAAGCATTTGGTCATAAACAGGAAAATGCAGAAGCCTGAATTGAAGGCAAATTTAGTAATAGAAAGTTAAGCTTTGTGAACAACCTAGAAATTTCAGATACATACAATAAATCCACCCTAACATCTGTGCTGAAAATTTTTAAATAAAAAGCCACTTTGAGAAAGATTTAATTGGAATATTTCATTATACTTAAACTATTTTGTATTCCATCAATATAAGTTAAAACATTACCACCTATCTCATTTAGTAATTTCCAGTTAGATTTACAAAGCATTTTATTTTGGTTATCTAAACTTACATTATTATCATAATATAATAATTTTGTAATAATAATGAGTTAAAATTATTAATGATTTCTATACTTAAGAAAGGGATCCTCATACATAACCAATTATAACATGTTTCAGGATATATGTGGATCTGTAATCTGAATCATGTGTTTTGTATCAATAAGCAACTACTATAAGTGCATGAGTTTCCTGTGAGTTAACTCTATGAATAATAATCTTGAGATGTTACACTTTTACAACAAAATTTCATCTTGTAAAAGTCTTAAATCTGTTTTTAAAAGTCAAAAAAAGTCCTCAAAGTGACCTAGCTTTCATTGTCTTATAATCATGTGTTTTGTATCAATAAGCAACTACTATAAGTGCATGAGTTTCCTGTGAGTTAACTCTATGAATAATAATCTTGAGATGTTACACTTTTACAACAAAATTTCATCTTGTAAAAGTCTTAAATCTGTTTTTAAAAGTCAAAAAAAGTCCTCAAAGTGACCTAGCTTTCATTGTCTTATTTTCAACCAACAAAGCATTGAAAATTTTTAGGAGAAAGCTCTTTTCTGTTTGATGGTTTATCTCTTGTAGATATCTGGTTGACAGCCTAGAGAAAAATCAAGTTATATTGAACTAATTTACCATCACTGCCAAGTGTATGGTAAATGTCTAATTGGTAGACTGTTTGTATTTGCTCTTACTTTGACAAGATGACTTTAAAGCAGTTTCCATGGACTTTTATTCCAAATTTTATTCTTGTTCCAAAATGTCTAAGAAAAATTAAAACCTAAAATGAATTCCGATGCAAGATATGAGGCAGTTGCTTGCATTTACATTATATTATATTGTGTGGATTATATATGACTGCATACACTGAGGCATGGAAAAAAGGAGATTTTTTAAAAATCTAAGAAAAAGCTAGGCTTATGCTGAAAATTAGTGGGGACTTATATGCTTAAGTTTTCAACACCACATCCTCTAATAAGTAAATTCCCTACATATAAATGCATTTCTTTCCAAGAATATGTTCATAGGTCCAATTTGTTAGTAAGTTCAACAAAGTTGGTCTAGGTAGTATCTAACTAGAACAGTCAGCTATATAATACTGTACTGTAATAGGTTTGTAATACTTTTCATACAAATAATACACACAAAAAGAAACACCACAAAAAAATAAAACATTTTTAATCTCATAGTACAGTACCTTAAAAATTACAATGATCCCAAATACATCAGGGAAAGGCAATGGCACCCCACCCCAGTACTCTTGCCTGGAAAATCCAATGGATGGAGTAGCCTGGTGGGCTGCAGTCCATGGGGTCGCTAACAGTCAGACAGACTGAGCGACTTCACTTTCACTTTTCTCTTTCATGCATTGGAGAAGGAAATGGCAACCCACTCCAGTATTCTTGCCTGGAGAATCCCAGGGATGGGGGAGCCTGGTGGGCTGCCGTCTATGGGGTCACACAGAGTCGGACACGACTGAAGTGACTTAGCAGCAGCAGCAGCAAATACATCACCATTGCTTTTACATTTGCTTCTGGACATCCTGGGCCTGAAATAAAGATAGTGTTATACTATATACAGAACTGAGCAGTAAAGTACATAAAAGGGCAACCACTTGTAGGGGATGTATGCACATGACGATGTATGTACATGACAATGTATGCCAGACACGTAAACTAACTTAGGTGATTGGACATGTGAACAGATGTTTATAGCTTTGAAAGCTTGCAACTTGAGGGTACAGATGGAGGGGACTTACTGTACTTATTTGTTAACAATAATTTTGTATGGAGTGAGGTAAGGTGCTGACAACTTAAATGAAAAATGATAAAAAGGACAAAAATAAAAGAAAAACATTTGAGGCAGCATTAAAAATATTCTGCTTTCAAAATATGGTCACTCTTCAGATAATTATTTCACATCTTATGCAATATATACCATTTGGGACTTGTCAGTATTTCCAACATGGGTAACTAACATGATCTCTTGATTCTGTTATTATCCTGCTTGAAATTTTCCAATAGCTTCTTATTACAATGAGAATAAAAATCACAACTTTTTGCATTGGTTTACTTGTTTTATCTTTTCCTTCATATCCAACCTCATTTCTTACTTCCAACTATTTTCTCCTTTGTTCACAGTGCTGCTCTTTACCAGTTGCTTCAAAACACCAAGTGCTTTCCTACCTTACTGGTAGTGAGAACTCTTCTTTCTGATTATTCCAATTGATCTTTATTTACATAACTCCTTCTTTTAATCAAGATCTCAACTTACGTGTCACCTCTTCTGAGAACCTTCACTCACCATTGATAATAAGCATTATGTTTGCTGTCACAATAGAAATTCTTTCTTCTCCTGTAGTTTAAATATAATTTCTGATATAAATCCACAATTTATGAGTATTTGACTTCATTCTAAGTTAAAGTCAAGATTTTCTCTGAGTTTATCAAAACTATATGCAATTCTTTCCAGTTATTCTTTACCTATGTGGGTACTGAGCTAGGTAGGATCTATGTGATACAGGTAAAAGTATACTAGGGTTTTCAAAGGAATAACTTCTTAATATTATGAGAATAATTTAAGTTTCTTTTCTTTCTCTGGATCTTGACATTGACAAAATCAAGGAAGTATGCAGCCTGATATGTGCTTGGCAGACCAAAACAAGAAAATCTACTGTAAGATGAAGATTATACTAAGTCTGGTCACTTTGTGATTATTAATAAGCTACTGATTCTAATTTGCCCCAAAGTCCACTATGCCTCTGTACCTTGAAGAACAAAGACGTTAAAAAATAGGGATTATTTCAATTGCTCACATTAAATACAAAATGGAGACTGGACTTGAAAATATCCTAAATAGATGTAACCATTTAAACCACATAAGTAAAACTAAATCTAGCTTATGTCATGAATATAAGTGAAGTTTAACTTAGGTTATATTTTGTAAGAAATGCTGGTAACCTTAAAAGAAACTTCAGTCATGATTCAGAAGTGGTATAAGATGACCATTTTTAATCTATCCCTGGTCATCTGGAAACCCCCATTGTACCAACCAATTGTAAAAATAAAAGTTTCCACAATTTCACTTCCTAAACTACCCTATAATGTTATGCCTTTCATATTCATGTCAGTTTTGAATTTGAAAGCTCCCAGTTTGCTAATTATTCTTTTTTTTTAAAACTAATTTTTTCCTTCTTATTTTTTTTTGTATTTATTTATTTTTTTACACAAACTCCCAAACATGAACCCCCCNTCTGAGCCCAGAATTACAGCAGTATTTATAGGTTTAGATGTGTATAAGAGACAGCCTCAGGAGTCTCCCTGCTGCTGCTGAGTCACTTCAGTCGTGTCCGACTCTGTGACCCCATAGACGGCAGCCCACCAGGCTCCCCCATCCCTGGGATTCTCCAGGCAAGAATACTGGAGTGGGTTGCCATTCCCTTCTCCAGTGCATGAAAGAGAAAAGTGAAAGTGAAGTCGCTCAGTCTGTCCGACTGTTAGCGACCCCATGGACTGCAGCCCACCAGGCTACTCCATCCATTGGATTTTCCAGGCAAGAGTACTGGGGTGGGGTGCCATTGCCTTCCCCGCAGGAGTCTCCCTATTGTTAAACATTTTCTCAGCTACTTTCACCAGACTCTGTATCGACAATTCTCTTACCCTCTCTACTTTCTGTAACTTTCTCCTGATATCCAGAACTGCCTGATTAACAAAAGCTAGCAAAACCGCTGCGCTGGATTTCTCAGCCTGTGGGTCTATGGACGTATACTGCCTGAAAGCCTCCATTATCCTCTCTAAAAAGGCTGCCGGGCTTTCATCTGACTCCTGCCTTATATAAATTCATTGGTTTCCTGGCGGCTGCCCGGAGGCCAGCCATCAGAGTCTGGCGGTATACTCGGAGACGCTCCCTACCTTCAGTGCACTCGAAATCCCAGTTCGGCCGCAACAGAGGGAACCCCTCCTCGATCAGGTGGGGCTGCGTGGTGGGCCTTCCATCCACTCCTAGCACGTTTTTCCGTGCCTCCGACAAGATTCGTTCTTGCTCCTCCATAGTGAAAAGCACCCGCAGCAGCTGCTGACAATCATCTCAGATGGGGTTGTGAGTACAGAATTTGCTGGCCCCACCCGGACAGGAAACGCCCGAACGGTGGAGGGAGGGGCCTCTCGGTTCCCGTAGTCAGACGAGTCTCCGCCCCCTCGGGTCCTTCCGCGAGTTCCCTGGGCTGGCCCGGCTCCTGCTGTGGAGCCGAGGATGCCAGGTCCCTCCTTTGTTTTCCCGACAACCCCTGCGGTACCTGTGGGGGCAAGGGTGGCGGGACATACGGGGGAGGCGAGGTTTCAGTGTCTAAATCAATGAGGCTAGGGCATAGAGACGATTCCTGGAGTATCGGCTTCTTCCGGCCCTCCCGTGCCTCACGGTCTTTTTCCTTGGAGACTTCTGCGACCAGGACCTGTGGAACGGAAGCACTGGGGGGTTGTGAATGAAGGGTTTCAGCCAAGCTGGAGGGTCTTTTATTAGCTTTTGCCAGAGCAGGATGTAAGGAGCTTGGTCTGGATGGCCCCGAGAGTCAGGAGCCATTATTATTATTATTATTATTATTATTATTATTATTATTATTATTTTGGACTGCCAGGATGACAGGCAAACCGAAAGTTCCCTCTGGTGGCCAGCCGACCCCAAATGCTGGCCACTCAGATGAGCACAGGGTCACTAGTCTGCTCCTCTTCACTAGCATTGACAGATTTTGAGCCTTGGACTTAAAATCAGAAAAATGATCAGTCATTACAGACAGTGGTGTAGAATAGTTTTGACCCATGACTGCAGCACTCACAATAAGCACACAGAAAACAAGCACGGTGCTGGCACACAGAAACAGGCGGCAGACAGAAGGCAAACAAATATCGGCCGAAAACACTGAACTAGGTTTATCCCGGGTTGTTGCTGCTGTGTTCCTCAAAATATTCAGAATCAGGAGAACTCTCTTTTCCCCCAGAGCTAGCTGCCCTCCAGCTCAATCGCTGGGTCTCAGCCTTATGCTAGCTAGGACGACTAATTCGCCCCTGTCCAAACCTGATGTCTCCTTATCAGAGCCAACTGCCTTCCAGTGCGCTCACTGGGCCTCGGACTTATGCTGGCCGGGCAACTCTTTTGCCCCCTGACCTGATGCCGGGGTCCAGATTTACCAGAACAACCAAATGCCTTACAGTGCGCTCACTGGCCTCGGTCTTACAGTGGTTAGGTGACTAAATCACCCTTAGTTTGAAAGCTTTCTCCTGTGCCAGTCACCTTCCCACCTCCCAGCAGGGCCTCGGTTTTACACTGGACTTTCCCTGCCTAATCACCAGTGCCTCTAACAGAACTTCCCTTATGCCTGGAGAGCGTTGTTTTCCTCAGTCAAGGGATCCCGGACAAGCCCCCAAATGTTGTGCCCACAGTCCAAGTCCCCAAAACTGAGAAAGCAAGACATCCACGGCAATGCAAAAGCAAAAAGGGAATTTATTTCTGGTTCGAACCAGGGCTCCCACCACATCCCACGCAGGGGAATGGGGCAAGAGCCCCATTCGAGCCAGGGCTCCCACCACATCCAACGCAGGGGAGTGGGGCAAGAGCCCCGAGCCCTGAATTACAGCAGTATTTATAGGTTTAGAACAAAGACGGAGTTGGCAGGGGTGGATTGGTTGTAGGGGTTATTAGGCATTTATTAATTGGCTAATTTTTCATGCGCGCGGGCTTGCTTAGGGGACTTTTCATGTTATCTGGGAGTCTGGGAACATGCTGACCGGCTGAGCCCCAAGGTCGGGGGGAGGATGATCTCAGTTCCTTCTGGGCAGTGACCCAGTTTTTCCCATAATTGTAGCTCTTGCCCACTTTAGTCCTTGAGGCCTGTCATGAGTCAGGTCTCAACAGTGTAAACCTGAAAGCATGAAACTCTTAGAAGAAAACATCAGGAGTATCCTCTTTGACACTAGTCTTAGAGATATTTTGGGGGGTCTATCTTCTCAGGTTAGGGAAGCAAAAGCAAAAAAGTAGAACTACATCAAACTGAAAAGCTTTGTACAGCAAACAAAACCATCAAGAAAGGAAAAAGCAATCTACTGAATGGGAGAAGATATTTGCAAACCATATGCTCAATAAGTAATTAATATAAAAAAAATAAAGAATTCACTACAAATCAATAACAAAAAAGTAAACAGTCCAATTGAAAAATGAGCAGAGGACTAAATACATGTTTCATAGGAAGACAGAGATGATGTACAGACACATGAGAAGATGCTAAACATCACTAATCATCAGGTAGATGCAAATCAAAACACAATATTATCTCACAACTGTCAGAGTGGCTATTCATGGTCACTGTCAAGAAGACACACATATAACAAGTGTTGGTGAGGATGTGGAGAAAAGGAAACATTCATGTACTGTTGGTGGGAATGTAAATTGGTGCAGCCACTATGGAAAACAAAATGGAGCTATCTCCAAAAAATTAAGAATAGAACTACCATACAGTCTAGAAAATCCACTTCAGGGTATCTATCCAAATAAACAAAAACACTAATTTGAAAAGATTTATGCACCCCTAGGTTCATTGCAACATTATGTACAGTGGCCAAGGTATGGAAGCAAAATAAGTGTCTGCCAATAGATGAATGGACAAAGAAGATGTGGTATACACATACAATGGAATATTTCCCAGCCATTAACAAAGGATAAAACCTTGCCATTTGAGACAATATGGCTGGACCTAGAGGCTATTACACTCCTAAAACAAAACAGATGAGAAAGACAAATACTGTGTGATTTCACGTATAAATAGAATTTAAATTTTTTTTAAAAAAGCACACAAAACAAAACTGAAACGACTTACAGATACAGAGGACAAACTGATGGTCACTAGAGGGAAGGGGAGGATGGGTTGGGCCAAACAGGTGAAGGGGATTAACAGGTATAAACTTACATTTATATAATAAGTAAGTCATGGAAATGTAACATACAGCATAGTGAATATAGACAACAATATTGTGGTCACTTTATATAGTGATGAATGATTAACAGACTTAACAAAGTGATTAACCTGTAATATATATAAATGTTGAATCACTATGTTGTACACCTGAAGTTAATATAATTTTTTATGTCAACTATGTGAAAGTGAAGTCGCTCAGTCGTGTCCAACTCTTTGTGACCCCATGGACTGTAGCCTACCAAGCTCCTCCGTCCATGGGATTCTCCGGCAAGAGTACTGGAGTGGGTTGCCAACTATACATTAGATCTCAATTACAGGAGAAAAACTATTTAAAATTCCAACATTTGGAGGCTGAACAATACGCTTCTGAATAACCAACAAATCACAGAAGAAATCAAAAAAGAAATCAAAATGTGCATAGAAATGAATGAAAATGAAAACACAACAACCCAAAACCTGTGGGACACTATAAAAGCAGTGCTAAGAGGAAAGTTCATAGCAATACAGGCATACCTCAGGAAACAAGAAAAAAGTCAAATAAATAACCTAACTCTACACCTAAAGCAACTAGAAAAGGAAGAAATGGAGAACCCCAGAGTTAGTAGAAGGAAAGAAATCTTAAAAATTAGGGCAGAAATAAATGCAAAAGAAACAAAAGAGACCATAGCAAAAATCAACAAAGCCAAAAGCTGGTTTTTTGAAAAGATAAATAAAATTGACAAACCATTAGCCAGACTCATCAAGAAACAAAGGGAGAAAAATCAAATCAATAAAATCAGAAATGAAAATGGAGAGATCACAACAGACAACACAGAAATACAAAGAATCATAAGAGACTACTATCAGCAATTATATGCCAATAAATTGGACAACGTGGAAGAAATGGACAAATTCTTAGAAAAATACAACTTTCCAAAACTGAACCAGGAAGAAATAGAAAATCTTAACAGACCCATCACAAGCACGGAAATTGAAACTGTAATCAGAAATCTTCCAGCAAACAAAAGCCCAGGTCCAGACGGCTTCACAGCTGAATTCTACCAAAAATTTAGGCATAACAGTAGGTACTGGTTCTACAGACATTTATGAAAGATTTTAATTCATTAAAGCACAGAGTAATGAAAAGCACAGTTTAATGCAGAAAGTATATTTCAGTTTCAGATTCCCAGGTGTGGATTATGCTCCCTGAAAGATAGTCATGAGCTGAGAAATTGAATGGAAGACTCAGAATAACCTATCCCTACTATCGGAAACAACTCCAGATAGGATTTCCTGCCGTGGCCTTTATCTGAGAGTGAGTTAGGAGAGAAAACAAACACTTTCAGTTTTTCTTGGCCTTTTGTGAGGGGGAGTCTAATTTGAGGGTGAGAATACATTATAATATGAATTACTGGAAAAGACTCGGATTTGCCTTCAGAAGTGTTGTCACAGACGAGAAGCAGCTTGGGAAAGACATTCCATTTCTCCTCTCCTCTGTGGCTCACTGGGAAGTGGAGCACAGGAAACGTAAGCAGGCTTGTTCTGGGAAGGAGTACCTCATCCAGGGACTGAATGGATTCTCAGTACCAGTAGATGGTGTTTGCTAACAAAGAGGTTTCTCAGCTCTGCATCTCAGAATCAGTCAAAAATTGTCTCACAAACAATGACTCTTAGAACAATTACTAAGTAGAGTGGAGAGAAGTGAGTTCTTCGGTACAACTTTACTAAATGAGGTATTGGCAGCTCACCTAGAGAAGGTGGTCTTTTAGAGTAATATCCTGTCCCATCCTGTATTTCAGACACTGGGGAAACAGCCTGTGAGCAGAGGATTCACTAAGGACAAGGTAGGTTTCTAATTAAATAGCCAAGTCTGAAGTCGTGTGGAGCATCTATAACGGGAGACTGCATATTTGAACGCATGTGCTGTGGTTCAGTGTTTTTGTGCTTTTCTGACTGTGGAGATTAGAAACATTTTTATGAATTTTTGTTATGACTTTGTTACGGTTTTATTATGACTACTACATAGTGTGGGTCCTGGAGTGCTAGAGGAAATGTAGTGATACCTTTCCTGTCTATAGGAAATAGTTAAAAAATCAAATAAATACATGTTTACTCTGTCATTTAACTTGCAAATAAGGAACCATTTCTGATAGAATAGCAGTTAAATTAAAGGTAACAACTGAACTTTCCTCTTACCAGCTGCAAGCTGCAGTGCTCATGAGTGAGTGTGAAACTTTTGGGAAATCCCTGCATATACTCCCTGAAAATAGAACTGTGAAACCTGCCTGACCCTGGTGGCTGCCTTCTGTGAGCTTGTGGGTTTTTTAATACTCATTCTGTACTTACTGAAGATCTACTTTACTGTCCTAACATGATGCTTCCTATAAGGCTTACAGATAGAGTTAAACTGTTTTATTTTTTCAATTGTAGGTGTTAATTACCTTTTATTTTTTTCATTTCAGACTCTCAGTTCAATCTTCAACATTGAGATGGTGAAAGACAAAACTGCAGAAGAAATAAAACAGGTAATGAATGAAAATGAATTGGCATACTTTATGAAAATATGTGCTTTGTGAACCAAATCTGAAAGTAGAGATGAACATTCATTTCCTGATACCTCTTCCTAGCCAAAATGAAAGGCAGTCATTGAAAGCAAAAGTGATGAATTACATGAAAAATAGTGCATAAGAAAACTTGGTCTCACTCCTGTATGTCTAATCAACTCACGTTTCCCCTTTCTTTTTCATTCCTGTTGTCTGCATCTTCTTTAAAACCATCCCTGCTCTCTCCCCAGGTGACTGTATTACCTTTCTAAATAGGTTTCCCTGCTCTTATTTCTCCTCCTCCCCTACCCCTGTCATATCCTCCCTCATTCAGTCCCCCTGAAGTTCTGCTCATAGTGTATTGCTGAAGAACAAACTCTAGAACCAGGCTGCCAGTTTTAAGTCCAGGCTCTGCCACTTACTAGCAGACTGGCTCTGATAAGTTAGTTAACCTTTCTAGGTCTCAGATTCTCCATCTGTAAAATGGACATAATAATAGTACTCACTTCATGGAGTCAAACGAGTTAATATTTACAAAGTAGTTGCAACAGTGCCTGGCACAGAATAAATGCTATATTTGTGCCTTAAATAAAAGAATAAAAATAAATCTTATGAAGTAGCCTGTTCTCAAAAATTCAGTGACTTCCCATGTTCCTTTGTTTGACATTCAGAGTCCTCCATTATTTTAGGACCTTCTGCAGGAAGTCTCTGGATGCCTTCCATCAAAGCACTCGTGATCTGTTCACTTGTTTGGTCATTCCGTATACCCCGATTTGCATTGCTACTTACATCTGCATGTCTGATTCTTTTTTCTATAATTAGAATAGAATAAGCTATTTGTTGGCATTCCGTACAGTTCCATAATTGTGTTTTAGGTAGATTGAGAGAATCAGTAATACAAGTGTGTGTCAGGCGCTATACTTAGTGCTTTATATGCACTATTTCATTATATTCTCATAACCCCCTTATAAAGTAGGTGTTGTTACAGGGAACTCTGCTCAGTATTATGTAACAACCTAAATGGAAAAATAACTTGAAAAAGAACAAGTATCTGTGTAACTGAATCACTTTGCTGTACACCTGAAACTAACACAGCATTGCTAAACAGCTATACTCCGATATAAATAAGAAACTAAGAAAAGAAAAAAACCATAAAATTTTTTAAAAACTAAAAAAATAAAGTAGGTACTATTATTCCCAATTTACAACTGAGGAAATTAACTTAAAGGGATAAAGTAACTTACTTAGTGATAGAACTAGGATTCAAACCCATGCCTGTTTGAGTCTGCATCATATTCCCTTACAAGAAGTTGTGCCAGTTGCTGTAGGTGTGCTTGGATACTATATCATTCATTTCAGCAAGCATTTATTAAATATCAGCCTCTGTGCCAGATGTAGAAATAAATGAGGGACCCCTCCTCTCAAGGAATTTCAGCCTAGTGAAAAGACAGACACGAAAATAAAAAGAGAACAGCACAGAGTTCTAGCTTCTGCTAATTTATGCTTAATACAGTCTCCAGGAAACTTCAAACTGCCTTTGGGAAGAAGTGCCAATAGAAAGTGGACACCAAGTATGTCCTTTAGGAGAGAGAGAAGCCAGGCCCAGGAGGCTTGACCATTACATGACAAATACCATTCCGACCTATATTTTTAGATACAAATTTTTGTTCATTAAAATAATTTTGAGTGGCCAAGGTCAACTATGTTAGGAAATATCTCTCAGTCTCATAAATTCAGTGTTGATTCATAAACTATCTGCTAATATAAATTAAATAAAAATAAGCAGGACATGCTGTCCTTAAAATGAGGAGGCAGTATTTTGACATAAAAAACAAAAAGCATAGCAATCTTAGGCTGCATTGATAAGGTGATTTGCCCAGGTCCTAGGAGGTAATACTCCTTTAGTGCTTTGTGATGGTGAGGTCTCACTTTATGATTAGTGTCTTCAGTTACCCCTGTCCCATGTTTTGGGGATGTTGACAAAGCAGAGCAGCTCTAAAGGAAGATGACCCATTCTTTAGCACCAGCTCACTTAGGTGTCACATTGGCTCTGATGCCTTCCCTAACTTCTGTGCCTTTGCTAATGCTTGTCAATCTCTACTTAGAATGTCTCTTATCATCTCTCCTACCTGTCTATCTTCCCAGACTCCCCATTCATCTGGCTAAGTCCCGATCATTCTTCAGGACATAGTTCAAGTGTCCCTTCCTTTGGTACTTGTACCCTAAATCGGATTAAGTGCCTCTTTGTTGCTCGCAGAGCACATTGGCTGTGGTTTGCATTGTAATTCTGTTGTGCTAAGTATAACATTATTTCAAGTAATGTTTCAAATTATTTTTTCAATAATATTATTGAAATTATTATTTCAAATAATTATTTCAAATTCACAGTAATCCCATGAGGTTGATGTTATTGCTCTTTTATCAATGATTATATTGTTGTTATTTAGTTATTTTCGATAGTTTGCCCAAAGTAGCATAGCCAACAAATGACAGGAGCTGGGATTTGCACCCATATCTGCCTGACCTTGAGACTTTGGATTCTCTGAGAGGGCCCACAGTTGGCTGGGCATTGTGGGTTTGGGGAGAGAAAATATGGAAAAAAGAATGTGTCTGTTATACACAAAGCATGTCTTAGAAGAAGTGATTAACAAGGTCATAGAATCTGTTTCTCTGACAGGAATTTGCTACTAAGAGTTACAGTTTAATCATCTAGAAGCATAGATGCTATTAAATCTTTTTTGTAATCATGTACAAGTAATAAAGTATTACGTTGGATTTTCTTCCCTGTTAGCAAATAACATATTACTCTGAGCAATGAAAGCTGTCACTGCTTCTTGGTGCAGGTTGAAAAGATGACCGACGGGTCACAGACACTCTCTTTTTTGTACAGATTTGGCAGCAGTATTTTGCAGCGAAAGATACAGTCTACGCAGTTATTCCTGTAAGTAGTTTGGAAGGAAAATGAAAGTGTTACAGCACGCGGGTCAGGGCTCTAACCTTAGTAGGCAGTTGCTTTTACTGTTCTGTGTTTATTGCCTCTTGAGAACCTACATTTATAGCTCTGAGGGTTTTTATTATGCCCTGAGCACCAAAGATCGGGAGCTCCATATGGTATATTTATGGCTCTTGTTTTTCCTCTTTCTGGTTTAGAAATGTCTCTTTGAGTCAACTCTCTGACAAGGGAGCATGGTATAAGTTTATGTTGCTGAGCAGTTTCCAAGTGTCTTATTTCTTTTTCGTGTTTTCCACTCAAGCTGTTGGAATTTAGTAGGTCCTCAAGCATACCTTCCTTCCCTTCTTGTCTATAAGTGACCTATCCCTGAGCTGACTTGGAGCTTCCCAAGCTTTTGAGGCATCTCCCTCCTCAAAATTGCTGCCTTGGAGATAGTCACGGGCCACTGCTTGACCATGGAAGATCTGTGACTTGGAAGGAATGCTGCTGACTTATGGTTTAGTGTCCTGCCGCCTCGTACCAGAAGAAAGCATTTAATGTTCTAGGTTATCAGCTAGTTCATTAATTGTTCTCTGAAAAGGAAGTAGCTTTAGATTAAGTTGGTATCAAGTACACAAATATACACCTAGCTTACACATGTTAAGTTTAAGGAGGAAAATTTACAGATGGAAAAATAAAGCCAGGCCGTTTGGTTGTTGTTGAGAGTATTGCTATCTTTTTTTCTCTTCCTCTTTTACATATATACCCTTTCCTTTCATGAGTTCAACAGCCAAAAGAATCTGTGCTTTTCATGTTATTTTAAATCTCTAATACTGACTCATTGTTTGAGCAGGCCTTCTTACCTCTCCCTCATACAGACTCGGTGACTTATTGTCTCTGACACTTGGCAGACTCCCCTGAAGAGTTTAGAGCATCTGGAGTATCCACTCCTCACACATAATTCTGATACTGAATAAGAAAGCGTACATCTGTTTTTCCTCTCTGTTGTAAGAGGGGTTTGTAAATGATGCAACTTGAGATTGTTTTAGTTGTATTTTAGTTCTGGAGTTCAGTCTTGATGACTTTAAATGTGATTATGGCCTTCTTTATTTTCTTGACTTTGAATTTCATTCTTTTCTAATCCTACAGAAAGAAAAGTTTGATTTGATTTGGAACCGGGCTCAATCCTGCCCAACAGTAAGTTTCCGATGACCATATGAGGATTGCTTCTCAGTGCTGCCAGACAAGGATGTTTTCTAACCATTCTCGTCATGCTCCATGTTATCACACATTTTATAGTTATTTAACAAAGGTGCTTACATGTTGATTGTACTGATAAATGAGAGTTTTAACCTTAACCCTAACTAACCTTGTGGGTTTGCCCAATAAGTCTGTGGCTGTTTAGCTCTCTGAAACATCTCAGCCCTTTCTGATATGGATCTTAATCTATTAATATAAGTGGGAAAAAAGAGTATAAGTAAATGTTGGAAACAACACCTGAGACCTTAGTCTTTTCAACCTCCTCTAAGTTTTCTTCTCTTGGCAGTTTCTTTTCAGTTTTGGCCATGCCATTTTGATTATATATGTCTGAAAGGAATTATGAAATTGTTGCTCGAGTAGTGAGCTGCCAGGAGACAAGAGAAAGGGAATAGGTGAGGTGGGTCAGCTGACTTGGTGTCTGTACTGATTTCTAAGATTCTCAAAAAATGCTTCTAAACATTGCTGAGAGAAAATAAAAAACGTCCAGAGGTTAAAGCATCTGCCTCCAACGCGGGAGACCTGGGTTCGATCCCTGGGCTGGGAAGATCCCCTGGAGAAGGAAATGGCAATCCACTCCAGTACTATTGCCTGGAAAATCCCATGGACAGAGGAGCCTGGTAGGCTACAGTCCATGGGGTCGCAAAGAGTCGGACACGACTGAGTCACTTCACTTCACTTCACTTCACTGTATTTGATGACTCAGTATTGTTGGCATTTCTCTCCAAATTGAGCTCTAGATATAAAACAGAATCCAAATCAAAATCTGTATAAGCTTTTTGTTGTTGTTGTTAAGAAATTCACACACACAATTGACAAGTCGATTTTAAAAAGTTGTTTGGCTATCCAAAGGATCTAGAGTAACAAAACAGTTTTGAAGAAAAAGAACAAAGTTAGAGAACTTACATTACCTTATTTCAAGACTGTGGTTTCATAAAACTACAGTAATGAAGACAGTGTAATAAAAACATGAAAACAGACACATAGATCAGTGGAGCAGAGTAGACAATTCAGAAATAAACCAATATATGCGTGGTCAGTTGTTTTTCAGCAAAGGTGCCAAGGTAATTGGGGAAACAATAATCTTTTCAACACATGCCCAACAAATTGTGCAAAACAATTTGAGTATCCATACAAGCAAAAAAAAAAAATGAACCCTTACCTCACACAGCATCCAAAAATTAACTCAAGATCTAGAAAAACATCTTAGCTTGAATATTAGTCACAATAGCCAAAGGGTACAAGTAACCCGAGTCCACTGATAGATGAATGGATAAATAAAACGTGGTATATACATGTGGCAGGACATAATTCAGCCTTGTAAAGGAAGGAAGTTCTGACACATGCTACAACATTCGTGAGCCTTAAAGACACAGTATGAAGTGAAATAGGCCGGTCACAAAAGGACAAATGCCGTGTGATCCCACTTATGTGAGGTACCTAAGATAGGATGCAGATCAAAACCACAGTGAAGGCTTCCCTGGTGGCCCACTGGTGAAGAGCCCACCTGCCAGTGCGGGGGACACAGGCTTGATCCCTGGGCCACGGGATAACTAAACCCCTGCCCCGCAACCACTGAGCTTGTGCTCTGGAGCCTGGGAGCCACAGCTGCTGAAAGCTGTGTGCCTAGAGCCCGTGCTCTGCAACAGGAGAAGCCTGCAGGTCGCAACTGGAGAGTAGCCCCCACTCCCTGCAACTTGAGAAAGCCTATGTAGCAGGGAAGACCCAGCACAGCCAAAAATAAATCAATTAATTAAAAAACCACAGTGAGATACCGCTAAGATGACTAAAAAACACTGACAATACCAGGTGTTGGTGAGAATATGAAACAACTAGAACTCTAGTATATTGCTGAGAATAGTATAAAATGGTACAACCACTTTAGAAAGCAGTCTGGCAGTTTCTTTGTGAGTTAAGCATGACCTGCCATACTACCCGGGAGAAGGCAATGGCACCCCACTCCAGTACTTTTGCCTGGAAAATCCCATGGATGGAGGAGCCTGGTAGGCTGCAGTCCATGGGGTCGCTGAGAGTTGGACACGACCCAGTGACTTCACTTTTACTTTTCACTTTCATGCATTGGAGAAGGAAATGGCAACCCACTCCAGTATTCTTGCCTGGAGAATCCCAGGGACGGCGGAGCCTGGTGGGCTGCCATCTATGGGGTCGCACAGAGTCGGACACGACTGAAGCGACTTAGCAGCAGCAGCAGCAGCAGCAGCCATACTACCCAGCCATTCTACTCCTGCGTATTTTCCCAAAGGAACTGAAAGCATACATTCATTCAGTGACTTATACACATGTATAAGCTGTTCATGGCAGCTTTATTTGTAATAACAGAGGCTGAAGATATCCAAATCTATCACAGGTGAAAGAGTAAAGAAACTGTGTGTACAAAGAGGTATAGAGTCTGTGGTTCCATTTATGTGAAATTCTGGAATGCCTTACCAGTAGGGAAAGAAACCAAGTCAGTGGTTGCTTAGGAACAGTTGGAGAGAGGGAGGGATGAATTACAAAGGGATTTGGGGGCATGATAGATACCTTCATTATGTTGATTGTGGTAATCCTGTTGACTGGGGTTTCACAGTATATACATGTCAAAACTATTTAATTGTACACTTTAAATATATGTAACTTATACCTCAAATATACCTCAAGAAAGCTTTAAAAGTTTTTTTTCTCCATTAGGTAGCCACTACGGTTATCTCATCTAATATTAGTAATAACAAAACGGAGCCTTAGTGGTTGGCAGTAAGGAGACAATTCCATGACTAATGCGTATTTGGCTGATTATACTTTGTTTTGTTCTGGTATCAGTCTGTACCACTCCACCCCAGTTCATCTTGAGCATAAAATTAATCATCTCGGTGATTAGAGCCATACTTCAGTATCAGCCTCAGATAGTAGAATATGAAGTGATTATTATAATTGTAGCAAAAAATAATTCAGCAACATGAGGAAGTTTAGAAATTGAAAAAGACCAAAAAGTTCATCAAAAGAAGAATGAGTAAAATTATGGTAAATATCTTTGTCAATTTCCATATAACAATGAAAATAATGAATTAATAATATTTATCAACATCAGTAAATCTCAGAAGTATATGATGTAAAAAAAGCAAGCAGCAAAAGTATACATATAGTTTGGTAAGATTTAAGTTTTTAAACATGCAGACAGTACTGTTTCTTGTTTATGGATGTATACTTACACACTAAAAGTATAAAAACCGGGAAGGGAATGACAGGTTAGCAAATGCGGGTTAGCTNATATGATGTAAAAAAAGCAAGCAGCAAAAGTATACATATAGTTTGGTAAGATTTAAGTTTTTAAACATGCAGACAGTACTGTTTCTTGTTTATGGATGTATACTTACACACTAAAAGTATAAAAACCGGGAAGGGAATGACAGGTTAGCAAATGCGGGTTAGCTGTCATTGTAGAATGGAATTAGAATGGGTTTACATAGACAGCTTCAGTGAATCTCTAATACTTTCTTTCTTAGGTGGGCTGGAAAGTGTAAGAGTGTTATATTATCACATATGAATTTCAAAATACAACAGAAGTTTTAAAAACCAAATGTTGAGAAATGGAGTGAATGACACAGGTGGTTGGACATAGAGCAAGCGGTTTTATTTATCCACCTGTTTCCTTGTGTGTTCATTTCCCCCAGTTTCTCTGTGCACTACCAAGAAGGGAAGGTTATGAGTTTTTTGTCGGGCAATGGACAGGTACTGAACTCCACTTCACTGCACTTATAAATATTCAGGTAGGTGTCCTGTGTTCATCTCTTTGGTGAAAGAAGCCCCTCTTTGGGACTATGAGACCTTGCTAAGACTTTAAGACACAGAATATATACTAACTGCCAGCAGCATTTGCTGTAGCACCGATGAATTGTCATACTTCGTTGGGCTAGCTTTTTAGGCCCCACCCAATACCTATGAGTTATAACCTTAAGGTAGGTTCTGTGTCTTAACTTGTGTTTTATTAACCAGATCAGCACTGTCTAAAGTGCTAGATGCATATTTTTCATTCCATAAATGTTATTTTGTTTGCTTCCATCCTTCCTTTTTCTTCGTTTTATTCCCAAATACTAGGTTAAGAAGTTTGATCCAAAGCATTTGAAGCTTTTAAAATAAAAGTGTTTTAAATGAGATAATCACTAGGATTGTCAGTCTTTATTTGTAGACCAGATCTGGGAATGGATTATAACAGCTTTGCAATTGGGATGAAGGGAGCACACAACAGAATGAGAATTTTCTTATGACTTTATCCCTTGTGATTGTATCCAAAAATCATGTTTATTTTTTTTTAAAAAGAAAGAAGAGAAAAAAAAATTAGCAAGCTTAGAGAAGTTAGTTCACACTGCTAATAAGTCATAGAGCTAGGTTTGCTTGATTCCATGTTAATGACTCCAGAGTCTGTGAACTCAACCATTAGGCTGTTGTGTTGGAAACTATGCTAAGACTGCCTGAAGCTCATATACAGGTATAGGAAAAAGATCCAGAAACATAATTATGATCAAAATGATAGTGTATCCATAGAAGTATGTTCGGGAGAATTGAGAGGCTACACTATTAGTGAGAGAGCCCTAGCAGTAATTAGGTATTGATAATTAAAAGGACGTTTTCTGAAATCTTAAAGGTGAAACCCAGAGATCTGCTGAATGTATGGTCATTCCCTCCTACGCTGTATGAGGGCTTAGGCTTTGAACCCAGCCTCTCTTCCTAGTCTAAACTGAGGTCTGGTAACCACTGCCCTGTCCATTCTTCATGAAATTACGATGTTCCAATTCTTCTTTTCCCCCCTTTCTCCCACCCAGATTATATTTTAAAACTGCACATTACAAATCTGGCCCATGTGCAAACTCTCCAGCTGTTTGCTACAGCTTAAAAGAGCTCAGTCTTCAGAGCCAGCCAAGGGGAGTAGATTTCAACTGTGAAATGCACTAGTCCATAAAAGTGGCAATTACACAGGCATATTGGTTTCTTTAGAACTTGATTTGGTAGCTGCTCGTGTCGTTTTGTTTTTAAATATATGGCCATGATGAAGGATTCACTGCCTACTGTAAACATTTTCTGGGAAAAAAGCCAAACCTTTTTCAATTGAAGACACAAATAACACTGTGCAAACTGTCAGTTTTGCTGTGACTTGGCAAACCTGACCATCCCCACGTACCAATCCTCCAACTCACCAGCCACCCAAGGGACTGTTAAGAGCCAGAATTTCCTCCAGACTGTCTATTGCTGTGAAATTGCAGTTTTGTTGTGGTGGTACCTTATTGAGTCTTGATAAGTTGTTTCTCCTTGCAGACCCGAGGGGAAGCTGCAGCCAGCCAGCTGATTTTATATCACTACCCTGAACTTAAGGAAGAAAAGGGCATAGTGCTGATGACAGCAGAAATGGATTCCACATTTCTGGTAAGAATCAACTTTTACCTTTTTGCATGTATCTGGTGGCCCTGAAGATATTCTTCTGCCAAACCTCATGAGAAGTAAAATTCCAAAGACAAACATAAGAAACACTTCTTTCTTACTTAAACTGACAGTAATTTTGTCTTGCTTAAGCTCTTCCAAATTGAAGTTAGTACAAATTCTCATTCATTTATTTGCAGTTTGAAAGTCCAAAAGCTCTGACCACAAAATTTTTTCATAACTCCTTTGGTCACCAAACCTTATCTGATTTGAACTTATCTGATAGCTGTATCTTCACTGTAACTTCACTTTGATGTGAAGCCACTGATAGTCCTTATTAATCCTACTCGGTGTGGAATATTCATGCATTTTACAAGGGAAATATTAATGGATTATGAGTGTTACATAATACAGTTATATGGTATCTGCATTTGTTATCTTTCTAAAAATCCAATAATTCTAACTCTAAAACACATCTGGCCCATGGGGTTTCAGGTAAGAGGCTCCAGACAAGTAAATGGCTTCTTAAGTGTACGAAAGAGTTCAAAGTTTAAAATAGTTCTTAATCTATTATCTTTCTTCACACTGTTCACATGTACAGCTTTCATCATACATAGTGTTTTTCCTTCCTCTTTTCCCATTTCCTGGGATAGAGCATTGACCATGTGCCTGTAGGTAATGATGTCTGTTGTGTTTGTTCTCTGTATATCCAGGACCAGGAGCAGTTTTATGATTGCTGTTCAGCCTGTTTGTCTAGTCCTTGCTCATTTCAGTCTCATTTATCCAGCAGTGTTTAAGTTCAGGATGTCCTCAAGATAGTGGGCCCTTTAGTGCCTTTTTTCTCCTGAGCTTCTTTATTGTAACACCCACTGAGTTTTCCTTTTCTATCCCTCTTCTACCAGCTGCATACAAGGAAGGGAAAAGTGATGGTACGCAGCTGGCATCACAAAGTAATAGTCAGCCCCAAGTCTAGGGCATGATTGAGAGTCTCCTTCACTGTCTACTAGTCCTGCCTATTACCAGTCTCATTTCTCCCATTCTTCCTTCTACTTATCACACTCAACTGGAAGCCACCCAAAATCCTATCCAGAAGAATGGAGTTGCCATTAATGAGACAGACAAGACTGCGGGCAGAGCAGGTTTGGGAGGAAGATCAGGAACTGAATTTTGGACACATTACGTTTGAGGTGCCTATTAGATAATCCAAGTAATAGGCAGTTAGGCATATGAGTCTGAAGTTCAGAGGAGAGGTCCAAACTGGAGAGATGAAGATGGGAGTTGTCAGCATACAGATTGTTATTTACAGCCATGAGACTGAAATCACCAAGGAAGTTAATGAAGGTGGTAAAGAGAAGAGGTCTAAGAACTGAGCCCTGGAGCAGTGAGGAAGCATCAGCAAAGAAGATGAAAAAGAAAGAGTCAGTGAGGTAGGAGGAAAACTAAGATGGTAGACTCCATTAAAGTGTTTCAGGGAATAGGGGTGCTGAGCCAGCAGCTCACACACTGGTAGGGCAAGTGAGACAAGGACTGAGAATTTATTAGAAGTCACTGGGGACCTCTATGGGGGCAGTTTCAAAGGAGGGATAGGACGACAGTGTATTTGGAGGACATTTAGGAAAGGTTGGAAAGAGAAATTAGAAAAAGTAAGCATAAACTTGTCTTTGAAGGAGTATTTCTGAGAAGAAAAGGAAAGAATGGGATGTAAGAAGTGGGGATGAGAGTGGGTTTTTGTTTTGTTTTAAATGAGAGCCTTATATGTATATGCTGATGGAAAGGTCGGGTAAAGAGGAAAATATTGAAAATACAGGAGAAAGAAAGTTGTTTAAGTGGTGTTTTGAATGGGTAAATCTTGGGAATGAGGGGTTAATCTTTGCCAGAAATGTAGCAAGAGAGAAGCCAGGATATTAAGGACACATTCAGTTAAGTGGATAGAGGGTAATGATAGCTTGTAAGATGTTCTCTCCAGATTGCTTAGTGAAAAGAAAAATCATTAGCTGAGAGTGGGGATGGAAAAATAGATGTTGGTCATTTGAATAGGAAAGAGGAAGTGTGAAATTTTTGTCTAGAACATGAAGTGAGAATGTGTTCTATATCTTTAAGTAGTTGAAGAAACAGACACTAAAAAAGTAATATTTCATGGCCTGTGAAAATTATATGAAGTTCAAATTTCAAAGTGTATAAATAAAATTTTATTGGAACACAGCCATGCTTATCTTTACATGTTATCTATGGCTGCTTTACATCTACAACAGAGAGTTGAGTTAGCTGCAACAAGAGACTGTAGGGCCATAAAACCTAAAATATTAACGGTCTCTCCCTTTCCAGAAGGTGTTTGCCGACGTGTGATCTAGGAAAAAGGAAGAGAGAATGTCTGTGGGGAATGACAAGCACAGAGATAAAGGACTGAGAGTTGTATTTACCTAGGGTTATGGTTTAGCCAAGTGATGTAGTGAAGTAACACAGGGACCAGGAAGTTAAAGGTGAATGCAAAGAAATGACTGTAATTATTGACAATGGAGCGCAAGTTGGGTAAAGAGAGAAGTGGAAACATAAAAAAGATGAAGAGACAGTAAGAACCATGAGTCCTGCTTGAGGTAAAAGGAGTTTTGTTGTTTTTTTTTTTTACTTGCAAAATTTTTATTGCTGTATTTAGTTGTGATCTGTTCTTTTTTTTAATTTATTGAAGTATAGTTATTTTACAGTGTTGTGTAGTTGAAGGATTTTTGAAGTTGGGAGTGAGTGTTAAATATAGGAAATAGCAGACAAAGTGTGAATTTTGAAATTGAGACTTGGAGGGGATGTAGTTACCAATAATGATAAAATGTAAAACTTGACCACAGACAGGAGTGAGTGACACAGAGATGGTTTTGTGTTTTCTGATCTTCAACAAAGGATAACATCTAACCATATTAGATGTGGACTCTAGAGGTCAGAGGAGAGACTGTTTCTGCTTTAGCATTTATACCACCTCTAGTGGTCTCAAACATGGTTCCCATAATTATTAAAATTTGCTTCCTAGTCTTATAACATTCAACAGCATACTAGATAACATACATTTGCCTTGTATAAATCAACCTGTGAGTTTCCAGTGTGGTACAGAATTAGACATGTTAAAATTTAGTGTAGAGATGCATGATTCAGAGATGGGAAACCTAGAAATGTAATATAAATATATGATCCCCTGCATACTCATGCATACATTTATATTTTAGGTATTGTGTTTCTAAATACAGTAAAGCAAATAGATAGAAATACATGGAACCTATAGGTTTCTTCTAAACTGATTAATTTTAATGATGAAAATTTAGTATAGTATTTAAAAACCTTATTTGGTTCCACATGTGTGTCAGCAGATGATTTCATTGGAATGTAGTAAGTGCTAGGATAAAGACGTGCACAGCTCTGGAGGGGTCAGGGGGAGTGTTCCTGACCGAGAAGAAGGAAGAAATGACACCTGAACTGAACCTCAAAGATTAGCAGGAGTTTAGCAGTATAAAGTGGGGAGGGCAAAGGGGGAGGGGAATGTTCCAGACAGTGGGAATGGAATACGGAAAAGCTAGGAAGCACAAAATGACTTGGGATATTACAGTTTGCTGTCACTGATGAAAAAAAGGGAATTTGGTAGATTGTGTTCAGAAGATTGACTTTATCCTGTGAGCACAGAAAGATGAGGAGTTGACCCATAGAGAGTTGGATTTTGAGACCATTAACCTTAAATATTTGCTTTCTAAACATTTTTTAGTTCTAGCCTGGTCAGTGTGATCATTTAAAATGCAGTTGCAGTGGTCTGGGCAAGAGGTGGTAAAGACCTTACCCAGAGCAGAGTAGGGAAGGAGGAGAGAGAATGACCTCGGAAATGTATAGGGAATAAAATGGGCAAGACTTTGTTCTTTGATTGTAGCCATTAAGGTTGAAAGAGAGGAAGGAATCAGGTCTGTTAATATACCTCCTTGTTGAGCAGCATCAGTTCAGTTCAGTTCCGTCGCTCAGTCGTGTCTGACTCTTTGCAACCCCATGAATCACAGCACGCCAGGCCTCCCTGTCCATCACCAACTCCTGGAGTTCACTCAGACTCACGTCCATCGAGTCCATGATGCCATCCAGCCATCTCATCCTCGGTTGTCTCCTTCTCCTCCTGCCCCCAATCCCTCCCAGCATCAGAGTCTTTTTCAATGAGTCAACTCTTTTCATGAGGTGGCCAAAGTACTGGAGTTTCAGCTTTAGCATCATTTCTTCCAAAGAAATCCCAGGGTTGATCTCTTTCAGAATGGACTGGTTGGATCTCCTTGCAGTCCAAGGGACTCTCAAGAATCTTCTCCAACACCACAGTTCAAAAGCATCAATTCTTCGGCGTTCAGCCTGCTTCACAGTCCAACTCTCACATCCATACATGACCACAGGAAAAACCATAGCCTTGACTAGACAGACCTTAGTCAGCAAAGTAATGTCTCTGCTTTTGAATATACTATCTAGGTTGGTCATAACTTGTCTTCCAAGGAAGATAGCCTTCAGAATGGACTGGTTGGATCTCCTTGCAGTCCAAGGGACTCTCAAGAGTCTTCTCCAACACCACAGTTCAAAAGCATCGATTCTTCGGCGCTCAGCTTTCTTCACAGTCCAACTTTCACATCCATACATGACCACAGGAAAAACCATACCCTTGACCAGGCGGACCTTAGTCGGCAAAGTAATGTCTCTGCTTTTGAATATACTATCTAGGTTGGTTATAACTTTCCTTCCAAGGAGTAAGCGTCTTTTAATTTCATGGCTGCAGTCACCAACTGCAGTGATTTTGGAGCCCCCCAAAATAAAGTCTGACACTGTTTCCACTGTTTCCCCATCTATATCCCATGAAGTGATGGGACCGGATGCCATGATCTTTGTTTTCTGAATGTTGAGCTTTAAGCCACCTTTTTCACTCTCCTCTTTCACTTTCATCAAGAGGCTTTTTAGTTCCTCTTCACTTTCTGCCATAAGGGTGGTGTCATCTGCATATCTGAGGTTATTGATATTTCTCCCGGCAATCTTGATTCCAGCTTGTGTTTCTTTCAGTCCAGCGTTTCTCATGATGTACTCTGCATAGAAGTTAAATAAGCAGGGTGACAATATACAGCCTTGACGTACTCCTTTTCCTATTTGGAACCAGTCTGTTGTTCCATGTCTGCTTTCAATTCCTGTCTCTTAGAACAGTCTCTCAGGGAGACCCAAGCTGCTATTCCAAATAGAATAGTTCCACTGCTCTAAGATTGCCAAGCTAGAGATGCCATGGGCAAATACTTCAAGTTTTAGTCCTAGCTAAGCCCAGACTTTCAGCAACCCTCCCCATGAGGCTACACACTTAGGTAAACCCATCTTGGACCCTCCAAGTCAACCCATCCACCCCTTGAATACCACTAAGTGGCTTACTCCTTGGAAGGAAAGTTATGACCAATCTAGATAGCATATTCAAAAGCAGAGACATTACTTGGCCAACAAAGATCCATCTAGTCAAGGCTATGGTTTCTCCAGTAGTCATGTATGGATGTGAGAGATGGATTGTGAAGAAAGCTGAGTGCTGAAGAATTGATGCTATTGAATTGTGGTGTTGGAGAAGACTCTTGAGAGTCCCTTGGACTGCAAGGAGATCCAACCAGTCCATCCTAAAGGAGATCAGTCCTGGGTGTTCATTAGAAGGACTGATGCTGAAGCTGAAACTCCAATACTTTGCCCACCTCATGCGAAGAGTTGACTCATTGGAAAAGACCCTGATGCTGGGAGGGATTGCGGGCAGGAGGAAAAGGGGACGACAGAGGATGAGATGGCTGGATGGCATTACCAATTCGATGGACGTGAGTCTGAGTAAACTCCGGGAGTTGGTGATGGACAGGGAGGCCTGGCGTGCTGTGATTCATGGGGTTGCAAAGTCGGACATAACTGAGTGACTGAACTGAACTGAAGTGACTTCAGTCTACACTATGTATAAAGAAGAACAGTCCAGCTGAGCCCTGCCTCAACTCCTGACCACAAAATTGTGTGATATAATAAAAAGGCTATTTGGTGGGCAGTGGGCAGGACGAGAAGAAGGGACGGTTAGGGAGTCTGGGATGGCCATGTACACCCTGCTGTATTTAAAATAAGTAACAAAGACCTACTGTTTAGTGGAGGGAACTATTCTCAGTGTTATGTGGCAGCCTGGATAAGGGGGAGTTTAGGGGTGAATATATATGTGTGTTATGTATGGCTGAGTGCCTTTGCTGTCCATCTGAAACTATCACAACATTGTTGATCAGCTATATGCCATTATACAATAAAAAGTTTTAAAAATTAAATAAATAAAATGGCTATTCTTTTAAGCCACTAGGTTTTGTGATAAAAAGTAATTGGTACATACTCTTTCTCTTCTTCTAGTGATGAGTAGTGAAAGCCAAAGGTAGCCACGCTAATACAGCTAGTCTGTGTGCTCACAGATTTGGCTCTCAAGATATTGCAAGTAGAGAATGGAAGTTTGGAGCGGGGTTTTGGGCCTTTAATGCTTCTGGAAGTGAAGTGAAGTTGCTCAGTTGAGTCTGACTCTTTGCGACCCCATGGACTGTAGCCTACCAGGCTCCTCCGTCCATGAGATTTTCCAGGCAAAAGTACTGGAGTGGGCCATTTCCTTCTCCAGGAGATCTTCCTGACCCAGGGATCGAACCCAGGTCTCCCGCATTGTAGCCAGATGCTTTTACCGTCTGAGCCACCAGGGAAGTCCATTGCTTCTGGAGAAAGATTCATTTTACTCTGATGGCAAGTGGCTACCTACCCAGTAGCCTTGACCACGAAGCCTCCACCAGGTACCACCGAAGGCCATACCTGCCTCATGAGCTCCTCCTGGCGCATCCTAATCCTCTCTCTCTCCATCTGGATCCTCTGAAGCCGAAGCTTCTGCTGCTGCTGCTGTTGGGTGGTCAGCGCATTGGGCATACTCATGAGCCCCGCTGATGGGTTCTGAGGGGGATGGTTCTGCTGGCTCAGGGAACTGGGTGCCATCTGCTGCTGGTGTTGGTGATTCATCACTACAGGAGAGAAGAACAGGGAGATGAGTGACCTGGACCACAGCACCTTACCAAAAAGAGACCATCAGAGTGCTGTGGACTTTAGATTCCTGAGATTCCTTCCCAAGTACTTTGCTGTTATCATTATTGTTTAAGTAATCATTACCCTAGTTCACTTCACAGAGACTCAGATACTGGCCCCTCTCCTGACCCACCTAGCCTTAGCTCCTGTGCCCTGTTAAAAGTCTGATTTCACACCTTGCCTGTGTCTAGGGTACATTTAAATCCTTAAATAGAACATAGTGGTCATAAGCAAATTCCACAAAGGTTACCACAACATGAAAGCTAATTTCACCAGGACATCTGGGTGTGTGTGCCTGTCCTCAGACAACCTGCATGTTTATGGCAGAGCTAAGGAGGGCATGTGATCATTGATAGTGGTGGGTGTAAAATAATATTTAGGACAGGTGAGCGAACTGACAGGTAAAACACAGCACCTAGATCAGGGGTCTACACAAAAGCAGGACCCTATTCATGCTTTGTTAAAAGAGGATGCCCCAAAGACATTATTAGTGAGAAATTATTAGTGAATGATTAGAGAACATTTAGTGAGAATTATTAGTGAGAAAGAAATTATATTAAAGACGCTAACCATGTTTGTGACTGGATAAAGGCATAGACGTGTTTTCAACTTTTTAAGGATTTTCTATTTGTCTGTATTTACCAATATTAAAAATTTATTATTCATAAATTTCACGTTACAAAACATTTTTAAATAGTTTAATAAATTATATAGTTAGTGTCCCCTTCCCCCAAAAAATGCATCTTAAAAAGTGCTAGTTTTTCTCAAGGCAGTTTACCTATCAAATTTGCTTAACTTCTACTGGGTAATATCCTGTAATAAAGAAAACCATGTTTCCTAGTTTATTTGCTCCTAAGTCAGGGCCAAAGGCAACAATGTGTAACTTTATAAACTGAGAGAAAAAAAATGTAATTTGTGCTACATTTGATATCATTACCTTTAAAGATAAAATTATTGGCATATTTTACTTTAAGTTCAGAGTGAAATATTTCAGATCTTCAGTTTGATACAGATATTACATGGAAACATATTATAACCAAACTTTCTTAAGTGAATTTTAAAGTAGCCTAATCAATTATGTACTAAATGAATGTGCAGAAAACACAAACACACACACACATACACACTGAAAAAAAAGTACCAGGGAACCCTCCCACACTGTTGGCAGAAATATAAAATTGGTACAACTGCTATGCAGAACAGTACGGGAGCTCCTTAAAAGTTAAAAATAGAACTACCATATCATCCAACAATCCCACTCCTGGGCATATATCTGGAGAAAACCATAACTTGAAAAGATACATGCACCCCAATGTTCACTGCGGCACTATTTACAATAGCCAAGACATGGAAGCCACCTGAATGTCCATCAACAGAGGAATGGATAAACCAGATGTGGTACAGATATACAACGGACTATCACTCAGCCATGAAAGAGAACAAAATATATCTACAAAACAGAAACAGATTCACAGACCTAGAAAACAAACTTATGATTACCAAAGAGAAAACACAATGGGGGGAGGGATAAATTAGGAATCTGGGATTAACATACACACACTATATAGAATAGACAATCAACAAGGGCCTCCTGTGTAGCACAGGGGATTCTGCTCAGTACTACATAATGACCTGCATGGGTATAACTGAATTGCTATGCTGTACACTAATACAACACTGTAAATCAACTACCCGTCCATAAAATGTTTAAAAAGCAAGGAAGAGAAAACAAAGTACCACCACTTAAGATTTTCTGTAGAACTGGCTTCCTTAAGGAAGAATTAGCTCCTTGACAGGAAGTTCCTCTGGACAGGAGTAGAGGTGGGATAAAAATCTCTTTTTTGAAATTTACCTCTAACTCACTCAGATCTTTATTGCATTCCCACTGTGTGCTGGATGCTGGGTTTGTAGCTGGATAAACAGCTCTTGCCCTCACAGGAACTAACAGGCTACTGCAAGGAACGTGTGAAGAAATGAGATGAGGCTTTACGCTTGTCTGTGAAAATTAAAGTGAAAGTTCCTCCACTGTGTCCGACTCTTGGCAACCCCAGGGACTGTAGCCAGCCAGGCCCCGCTGTCCATGGAATTCTCCAGGCCAAAATACCAGAGTGGGTAGCCGTTCCCTTCTCCAGCGGATCTTTTCAACCCAGGGATCGAACTCGGGTCTCCTGCATTGCAGGTGGATTTTTAAGCATCTGAGCCACCAGGGAAGCTTGTCTGTGAGCACTAGAATGTTAGGCTTTGTAAAGATTCCTGGAGAACATCTAGTTCAGCTTTTTATTTTGTGAAAGCCAGGGAGGCAAGGGGTGTGCTCTGCTTAGAAACAGGTACAACTGGAGCCAAAGCTGAACTCCTGCCACCCTGTCCACCTGCCCTTTCAACTGTCCTTCGCCACCTTCTGTCACACGTGAGACCGAAGTCCAGGAACAATCACTGAAACTGGGGCAACCCCCTACACACAATTTGCCTTCAGTGGACCACAATGAAAGGCCACTTAAACAGCAGGCCCTCTAAACAGGCTCCTGGGCCCAAAGGTTGCTCAGGTTACAAGTAGGAAGGGCTGAAGGAGGGTTTGGACAGGCTGACAACTCTGCTTAATCACAGAGAAGTCGCTCAAGACAAGGTAAGATACTGGAGTATTCTGCAAAAATAGTTTGGGTTTCACTTCCTGAATCAACTCCACCGCCAAGAACTCTCACCTCCTGGCACAGAAGGAAACTCGATAAATGATGGGATGAATGAATGAAACCAGCTGGGCATTCCTTATGTTCTTAGTCCAAGAACAGAAAAAAAGCATCGTTGTGACTGATGCCAAAATAACTGAAATAAGTAGTTCATTTCTACAGCTTGGAGCATAATTACAATCTCTATTTGGAGGCCTGGGTGGGAGGGTCAGGGATTGGGCACATACTGTGTCATAGGGAAAAATTCTCTTGAAATAAAGATTCAAGTAAGACAAAGTCCAGATACTCAGAAGGGTTTAATTCATAAGACCTCTTTCAGGCCAGAAGAAGGAAGCTTAGATAGAAAAATAGTGATTATCTCCAGGCACAATTGTTTCTGAACCTTCTGTAAAAGTATGCTCCTATTTATCTGATGCAACTACCACAGGAAAAAGAAGCCCGATTGTGTCTATAAGAGGAATGTGTAAATTGAATATTTCCAATATCACAAATCCCTAGGTTAGGAAAAAGAGGCTTGAAAATGTTAAATTTTTGTTAGTAGTTCAGGCGGGTTTTTTTGTTTTTTGGTTTTTTTGGCCCTCCATGTGGCATGCAGGATCTTAGTTTCCTGACTAGGGATTGAACCCTTGCTCCCTGCAGTGGAAGTACAGAGTCTTACCCACTGGACTGCCAGAGAAGTCCCCAGAGGTTAATTTTTATACTCAGATCCCTTGAGAAGTATTAAAACTGACTCAGGTCTGGTACTTACTGACATGTCAAGTCACTGGATCAGAACCATCTTCCATGACTTGGGAAGCCAGCCCTGTCACTGTGTTCACACACAGAACTGTTACTCTACTCCACATATCATCCAGACACTGGGAGTCAGGTTTTACTGAAGTCTGCATCCTTATCTGGGGGGCAGTTTAAGACTGGGTGGAGATCACGTCTAAAAAACCACACCTTTGCTAGCCTTTAAAACACCAGCCCTGGTGTATGGGGATGATCTGGAGGGAAGATGTGGGGTGGGAGGTGGGAGGGGGGTTCATGTTTGGGAGTTCGTGTAAAAAAATAAATAAATACCAAAAACAAACAAACAAAAAAAAACACCAGCCCTTACAGGGACCATCCACAGGGAGGCATGGTGGACATGCTGCTTTCTTCTATTTAATTTAGATTTGACCATTTAGACTAAACATCTCCAGTTATTAACTGTAAAGACTGGAAGAGAATAGAACTTAGCCAATGGCTTTGTCTTCAAAATAAATCACACTCACCAACAGAGAAGTCTGTATGAGAAAATTCATCTTGATACTGTCCATAACAGTCCACCAACAAGAGATCATGATTCATTCAGAGGAAGGCTATGTAACTATTCCAAAGAATAAAGAAACTCTGTAGTTACTTCTATGAAACAATCTCTAAGAAGCAATTTTCAGAAGGGAGAAAAAAATCCAAGGAACAGGATGTATGTAAGAGCATAGTAGTTATAATTAGAAAAATAGGGGTGGGATGGGGTGCATATTATACATAAAACAGTAAATTTCTCAAGAAAAATACACAATAGTAGGTGCCTCTGGAGAGGAAACTGGGTGTCAGGGGTGGGAAGACAGCTTCCTTTTCCTCTTCTGTACTGTTTGAAGTTTTCCTGTGTGTATTACTTATGTAAAATATACAAATGCAAAAATAAAAAACCGAAAACAAAAGCATGGTCATGGAGGCATCAAATATGCAAAATATTTTCTTGGTGGAATGAAAGGAGGTAAACCCTAAATTATTTGAAAAACAACAAATAAGGCTTAAAATATAGTCAAGAGTCTCAAAACTAAGAGCCTGCCTGGAAGCAATACCCAGAGAAACAGTGAACTGGGGGAAGGTTATTAAATAGTCATGGCCTAGAAGCCAGGTGTTCTGATTCACTCCACATGCCCAAGATTTACCCTGTTGCTCTGCTCCCTGTAGTTGTTTCATTTCAGAGGGTTACTTACGGAACCTTTTATTAGGTTGAATCTTGTGAACTTTACTGATGGTTGAGGTTCTTTAAAACCACTGCTTTCATAGCTACTCAGAGACAAAGTGGGGCAGAAGAGTTTCAAGACAGAGATAAACAGAGAGGAAGTCCTCGGAAGAATACAAGAAGGAAAACATCGAGATTTGCAACAAACGAAATACTTCTTGGGATAATATCCCATAACATTTTAGGGAGAGAATAGTTCAGTTTAAGAAAAGAAACAAACAAACAAATGTACAGTATCTCAAATGCAGTATCTGAGGCCAAACCAGTTAAGGACAGTTAAGTCACTCAGTCGTGTCTGACTCTTTGCGACCCCATGGACTGTAGCCCACCAGGCTCCTCCGTCCATGGGATTCTCCAGACAAGAATACTGGAGTGGGTTGCCATTTCCTTCTCCAGGGGATCTTCCCGACCCAGGGATCAAACCCAGGTCTCCCGTATTAGAGGCAGATGCTTTAACCTCTGAGCCACCAAGGAAGCCCAGACTATCACTAAATGCCTTAAAAATGCTAAAGACCTAGTCAGTTCTAGACTTTTGCCAGCCCCCACAGAAAGGAATAACCCAAACAGAAGTGTTCTCTGTTAAGGCAGGAATGCATCAAAACTAAAGCAGAGACCTCTTTTTTTCCCTTCCAAGAGAGTCAGAATTTAAATTCAAATTCACATTTATCTTTTTCACTGTTTTCATCTCCTTTTCCCTTTTGTTTTTCCTTCTTCAATAATTGACTTTCTCTTGAGTGTTTGGCCATCAAACATAACCAAGCTCTACAAACATGTAACCAGACATATTTCACTGCTATTATTCAATATAAAAGAAAACACCAAGAAAAACAAACTCCACAGCATTTGAGATAGGAACACTCTTCTGAGTCAATGACTCTGAAGTAAATGGTCAACACGGGAATGGGGTGTGCAGAGGTGCATGGGGTCTACCCATGACCCTCTGGCCAATGCCCACTGGGACACTGATGAACCCTCTAACTTGCTCCAGCCAACATACCATTCGGTCATGTCTACAAAGGCCCCACAAGATTCGAGGCCAGGAAGGTCCCTGGACTCCATTTTAAGCTGGCAGGTCATTTGCTGTATAAGTACAAGACAAGAAAAAGGTTAAGGCTTCACTCCTGAACTTTTTGCCTTTTGCAGCACCAGGAACTGAGAGCGACAGCTCATAGACAGAGTATTTTGGCAGCTTCCCCAAGCCAGGAGCTGCAGACTAGGAGGGAGGCCAGGGAATCAGGCGGCCCAGAGAGCCTCCTGGAATGTTTGACAAAAGTCTCTCTGGCATCGGAGAGGTTCAGTGGCTTGGTTTTCTGTGTCCTGGGCTTGCTTCCTCCCTCCACCTTTTTTTAAAATAGGCTGTGGCTATATACACACACACACACACACAAACAATGCTAAGTGAAGAAAACAAAACCATAAGGTTGGGCTCAACTACAAAACCCATCACGGGCCTGCATCAGGCTGGCTCTGAGCAGATTATGGAAAGGACAACCAGCGTGCCAATGGCTAGATGCCACACCTAAGCCCTAGAAAGACACAGTAATGATGTTATTCCCTTTCAATCCTTCTCCGTGATGCACACGTGAGTCTAGGGAGGGCAAAGAGGAATACTTGTTGTTAGTTGGGCATTTCTCCTCCTCTCCTCAGCCTCCTTTCTCGTCTTGACAACAGCTCCTCAGCTGTGGTGTCTCTATACATAGCTCTTTGACTTGAACTTTAAATACATGGTTTTGGAATTCCCAGGTGATCTAGTGGCTAAGACTTTGTGCTCCCAATGCAGGGGGCCTAGGTTCAATCCCTAGTCAGGGAGCTAGATCCCACAGGTTGCAAATAAAGATCCTGTGTGCCGCAACGAAGACCCAGTGCAGCCTAACTAATTAATTAATTTTGAAAAACATACAGTTTTGTTAACATGTCAGAGGCACAATTCCATGCAACTGAGGGGGGAGGCCTGCCCAGCACTGCATGAATTCTTCCTCTCCCAGTACCCATTACCCATGCAATTGAGGGGGGAAGCCTGCCCTGCACTGCACGAATTCTTCCTCTCCCAGTACCCGTTATCCAGCTTCTGAACTTCTCTTCTGTCAAGAATGGAGAGGGTTTCATATGTTGCTATGATTCATTATTTTAGTAAAAATATAATGTCCATGAGTCTACACTCATATAAACAAATAATTGAATAAATAAATAAATGCCAGGAGAGGAGGCAAATCTGTAGACACAAATTTCAGATAATTTAATGTAAATACACTGTCCTCAATGAAGGGGAGAAAACCCCCACTCCTGATGTATGGATTGTACCTCCTCCCAATGAGCACAGTTATCCAACGGTAGTGAGGGACAGCAACTTTACAGGGGAGGAACTTCGTACACTGGGCAGGTGATCAAGATCAACATCAACAGTGATAAGCCATGGTGATGACGTGACCCTTGATAAGATGTGATGAGAATGGTACTTTATTTCTGTGGTCTTCCTCCCCAAGACCCATCATCCCAACCTGAATGGAGAAAAACATCAGACAAATTCCCGTGGCGGGAAATCCTATAAAATTCCTAAGCTGTATTCAGAATTATCAAGGTCATCAAAAACAAGGAAAGTCTAAGAAACTTTCATAGCCAAGAACAGCTTAAGGAGACATGACAAGTAAAGATAAGGTGGTATACAGCTAGGGACATTAAGAAAAAAACTAAGAAAATCTGAATAAAGTATGGAAGTTAATGATAATGTATCCATATTGGTTTATTAATGGTAACATCTGTTTTTATTGTATGTTAATATCATACAATGTAAGATGTTACTAATACAGGAATTCGGGTGAGAGGTATATGAGAACTATATCTTATCATGATTTTTTCTGAAACTCTAAAACAGATATAAGAAAAACATGTGTGTGTCTGTGTGTGTATGTATGTGTGTATAGTAATCACATCTTCAATAAATACCAGGAACCGTGTTTGGCACTGTCTCTTCAATACCCACTATCAAATAGTCTCCATAGCATATATAAAAAATGAATAGGTATTATAGGGTATACTAAAAATGGATAAATATTCAAAAGAAAACATGGTGTGGGGACTTCCCTGGTGATCCAGTGGTTAAGACTCTGTGCTTGCAGGGTAGGGGGACTCGGGTTCGACCTCTGGTCAGGGAACTAAGATCCACATGCCACACTGCATGGCCGAATTAAAAGAATGAAAGGAAGGCAGGAAGAAAAAAGAAAGAAAGGAACGAAGGAAGAAAGAAAGAAAGAAAACATGGTCTAAGTGTGTCCCACGGGAGCAAATAGATATTAAGTTAAAAGTTTAAAAAATTATAACAGCTGCTTCCCATGTTTCATGGTCAATTAAGATTGGGAAACATTGGTCTAAACAAAGTTAAAAGAATTTATTTTATTGCAGAATTTCTCAAAGACCTTAACATACAAACAGACAATGAGACTTTCCAAGAGGGAGTTATAAAATATAGCACTTCTCAACCTTGTTCTCCTGAGGAGGGATACTGCAAAATGCTGGTCCCATGCATCTTAGCAGATGTCTTGGCAGTACTGAATTGCAAACTGAATTGAAAAAGTGAAGTGAAGTCGCTCAGTCGTGTCCGACTCTTTGCGGCCCCATAGACTGTAGCCTACAAGGCTCCTCTGTCCATGGGATTTTCCAGGCAATAGTACTGGAGTGGATTGCCATTTCCTTCTCCAGGGGATCTTCCNACTGAACTGAACTGAACTGAACTGAACTGAACACATATGTATGAAATTTAGACAGATGGTAACGATATCCCTGTATGCGAGACAGGAAAAGAGACACAGATATATAGAAATTAACACTGTTTCCGTCTAGTTTTTGGACCATAAAAAATTGAATCTTTTGAATCGTGGTTCTTGAAAAGACTTTTGAAAGTCTTTTGGCACCAAAGAAATCAAACCAATCAACCCTAAAGGGGATCAACCCTGAATATTTATTGGAGGGACTGATGCTAAAGCTGAATTTCCAATACTTTGGCCATCTGATGAGAAGAGCTGACTCATTGGAAAAGTTCTTGATGGGAAAGATGGAAGGCAAAAGGAGAAGGGGGTGGCAGAGGATGAGATGGTTAGATAGCATCACTGTTGCAAAGGACGTGATTTTGAGCAAACTGCAGGAGATAGTGAAGGGGAGAGAAGGCTGGCATGCTGCAGTTCATGGGGTTGCAAAGAGTGGGATACTACTTTACGATTGCACAGCAACCATCTAGCTTAACTGTTTAGTTTAGGATCTTTTCTATTTAACAGACTTCTTACTAATGCCTGAAACTTAGCCTCGGCTCTAACATCTATGTTTCTAGTCCTAACCTCTTTCTTGGGTCATCCTAACTCTTAATTACTGCCACAAAAATACACCATAATCATCTCAAACTCACCATATATGTTTCAATAAAAGCAATGTGCTTTTCTATTCTTGTTCCTAAGTTTTATTCATTGGAATTTGAGATGTAAGTGCTTGAGCCAAAATAGTTATATAAGACTATAAGGTGAATATGAGAGAAAAGATAGGAAAAAGCTATAACTCTCACACTATTGAAGGTCACTAAGTTCTTTATTTTTATCTCTTCTATTTAAGAGAGATTAAACTTGATGAAAGTGAAAGTAGAGAGTGAAAAAGTTGGCTTAAAAATCAACATTCAGAAAACGAAGATCATGGCATCCTGTCCAATCATTTCATGGGAAATAGATGTGGAAACAGTGGCAGACTTTTTTTGGTGGGGGGGCTCCAAAAAAACTGCAGATGATGATTGCAGCCATGAAATTAAAAGACGCTTACTCCTTGGAAGAAAAGTTATGAACAACCTAGATAGTATATTCAAAAGCAGAGACATTACTTTGCCGACTAAGGTCCGCCTAGTCAAGGCTATGGTTTTTCCTGTGGTCATGTATGGATGTGAGAGTTGGACTGTGAAGAAGGCTGAGCACCGAAGAATCGATGCTTTTGAACTGTGATGTTGGAGAAGGCTCTTGGGAGTCCCTTGGACTGCAAGGAGGTCCAACCAGTCCATTCTGAAGGAGATCAGCCCTGGGATTTCTTTGAAAGGAATGATGCAAAAGCTGACACTCCAGTACTTTGGCCACCTCGTGCAAAGAGTTGACTCATTGGAAAAGACTCTGATGATGGGAGGGATTGGGGGCAGGAGGAGAAGGGGACGACAGAGGATGAGATGGCTGGCTGGCATCACGGACTTGATGGACGTGATTCTGAGTGAACTCCGGGAGTTGGTGATGGACAGGGAGGCCTGGCGTGCTGCTATTCATGGGGTCGCAAAGAGTCGGACACGACTGAGCAACTGAACTGAACTGAAACATCTATTTTGTTTATGTCACTACTATTTTTGGTTGCATCATTTGTAAGTAAATAATTCTAACTGATATATATATATGTAGTATGTAACACACTTTCCAGTAGTGTAAAATCTATGACTGGTATATATCTTTGTCCTAAAAGTATATACCAGATTATTTTGTAGGTTAGAGAAATCTGCCTTCTCTGTAATGGTTCAGGCAAGAATATTAGGGAAAAAATAAGTAGAGACTTCAGAACCAAACAGTTTCTCCCTCTAACTGAGTGTGTTCTTGAAAAATTCACTTTTCTGTAAATCTATATAAAAATTATTTTGGATAAAATTAATGTCTAAATCAAAGGACTGCCATAGGATTAAATTAGATAGTAATGCACAAATTTTAAGAATAAAGAGAAATTAGACAGCATTGTTTGAATTATGCACAAGTATTTGCCCATTTTATAGTGTTGTTTCTTCAAGCTTTCAGATTGTAAATACCTTCATTAGCAAATATATAAGATACACTTCATAGAGTTATGAGAAATAAGTGAAATGGTGTACATGAACAGTTTAGAGTAGTTCTTTATGTATATTAGAACATCAATACTCAATACATATTATAGTTTTATCTATTTTTGCAAAGTTGTTTTGGAGATTTGATTCATGACAATAAATCTTCTATTTCAGATTGTAAATACCTTCATTAGCAAATATATAAGATACACTTCATAGAGTTATGAGAAATAAGTGAAATGGTGTACATGAACAGTTTAGAGTAGTTCTTTATGTATATTAGAACATCAATACTCAATACATATTATAGTTTTATCTATTTTTGCAAAGTTGTTTTGGAGATTTGATTCATGACAATAAATCTTCTAGAAATTAGTTTGGTTTATAAGCAAGTGGATGTTACTTTTCTTCACATTTTTGTAATTACATATAATCATTAACTGATTAAGCCCTAAATATTATTTACTTTAAAAAGAGACTTATTAATTAAATTTAAAACATCTTAGGGCAGTTTTAGATTTACAAAAAAGTGGCAAAATTCCAGAGTTTCCAATTATGCTGTAAACAATTCCTTTCAGTATTAATATCTTGCTTTAGTATGTTGCATTTACAAAAATCAACAGACCAAAATAAATAACTTATTTTTAAACAAACTCTATATTTTATTTTATTTAGATTTCCTTTTCTCTTTTTTTAACCTGATGTGCTTTTTCTATTTCAGGATCCCATCCAAGATACCATATTATGCATATTCATCATCTCTCCTTAGGTTCCTCTTAGCTGTAATAATTTCTTAGTGTTACCTTGCTTTGCTTGACTTTGATAGTTTTGAGAAATACTGGTAAGATATTTTGTAAAATGTGCCTCAGTTGCTATTTGTCTGATATTTTTTTCACAAGTTTACACTGGGGTTATATATTTAGAGGAAACGGTGGCAAAGATAAAGTGGCATTTTCATCACATCTTGTCAAATGTACGTAATCTTAATAGGATTTATCATTGTGGACATGGAACTTGACAATTTGCCTGAGGTAGTGTTTATCGCTTCTTCATTGTAAAAAAAACATTTTTTTCCTTGTCATACTGTATTGCTTGGAATGAAATCATTATTTGAAACACAGTTCAGTTCAGTTCAGTTGCTCAGTCATGTCAGAATTTTTGTGACCCCATGAATTGCAGCACGCCAGACCTCCCTGTCCATCACCAACTCCCGGAGTTCACTCAGACTCACGTCCATTGAGTCAGTGATGGCATCCAGGCATCTCATCCTTTGTCATCCCTTTCTCCTCCTGCCCCCAGTCCCTCCCAGCATCAGAGTCTTTTCCAATAAGTCAACCCTTCGCACGAGGTGGCCAAAGTACTGGAGTGTCAGGCTTAGCATCATTCCTTCCAAAGAAATTGCAGGGCTGATTTCATTCAGAATGGACTGGTTGGATCTCCTTGCAGTCCAAGGGACTCTCACAAGTCTCCTCCAACACCACAGTTCAAAAGTATCAATTCTTCGGCACTCAGCTTTCTTCACAGTCCAACTCTCACATCCATACATGATGACTGGAAAAACCATAGCCTTGACTAGATGAACCTTAGTCGGCAAAGTAATGTCTCTGCTTTTGAATATGATATCTAGATTGGTCATAACTTTTCTTCCAAGGAGTAAGCGTCTTTTAATTTCATGACTCCAGTCACCATCTGCAGTGATTTTGGAGCCCCCCAAAATAAAGTCTGACACTGTTTCCACTGTTTCCCCATCTATTTCCCATGTGGTGATGGGACCGGATACCATGATCTTCGTTTTCTGAATGTTGAGCTTTTAGCCAACTTTTTCATTCTCCACTCTCACTTTCATCAAGAGGCTTTTTAGTTCCTCTTCACTTTCTGCCATAAGG
>SJYX01010329.1:171946-182835 GCA_006410675.1 Oreotragus oreotragus
TTTTTTTTAAGAGCTTCCATTTTACTTTATTTTACTTTACAGTACTGTATTGGTTTTGGCATACACTGTTTTGCTCTGTTTTTGAAGGAGAGATTTTCAGCATCCCCAATTTGCATATATCTCAAAGAAGAGACATATGGTTTCTTCCATCCATTCTGCTCCTATACTTCAATTTCTACCACATTCTTTCTTTCCCTCACCACGTTTGTTTCTTATTCTCTCTTTTTCCACTTACTGCTGTTTTTCAAATGTCTGCTTATACTTGGACGAAAGTTTTGTGTGAATATGTCAAGTATATCAAAGTGATGGGCCTCACTAGTGTTTTTAGTTGAACTAGTTTCTTGAAGAAATCACAGCTGTCAATAAAATAGGTTTTTCTTGTTGGGTTCATTAGCATCCATTGACTAGAACACTTGAATACGTTTCTGGGAAGTACTAGCTTGACACCTTTTTCAGCATTTTGAAAGTATGTATGTACACACACACACACACACACACACACACACAATTGATCAAGTCCATTTTTTCCAACCTTTGGATTAGATGTTCTTAGACAAGAGTTTAAAATGATCAAAATGATCTCTCTCTCTCTTTTTTGTCTTCTATTTCTATGATATAAATTCTAAATCTAGAATTAAAAGATCACTGTGTTCTAGAAGGTCTTAAAGTACCATTTATTTCTTAAATTGAAAGAAATGTTTTTCTGGAAAAGCATACATACACAGATTAATATACTGCTGCTGTTAAATAGAGAGGATTCAAATGTCACTTGCTGCCAAAGCAGAACAGATAGATGTACATGTGGCTATGGCTAATATTTGCTTTTTCTCACCCCTCATTAAATATTTTCCTTGCTATACAGATGGTATCCTAGCTATAGTTTAAAAAATTATAAAAGAAAAAAATTGGCTCCATAAACAGTCTATAGACTATAAACTTGTTGATAGCAATTTTTAATGATTAGTACCAAGTATTTTATGAATTTTGTAACTGATTTTGTTAGCACACTGTTTCATTCTTGAATGCAAAGATGATTGTGTAGGCCTTTGGCAGACACATATTATTATAGTTAAGTGTTTTAGTTTTTATTTGTTTGAGAAACAGGGTTGACAGTGAGGTACCATCTCTTTTATCACAATAATTGACATTCCAAAGAAGGGCAGTCCATTAAGCTTCAGTATTTCTTAAGCTAAAAATTGCACTTAAATCAGTTTCTTATATGATACTTATTCCTCTTTCTCCTGTACATTGTTTGTCTCTGTTAATAGAACAACAATCTATTGCTTTACTTCTTTATAGCCTTTGCCTTGTTCATTTTTTCCAATAAAATTTCAATTTTATACATGTTTTCATTTCACAGCACAATTGAGAGGAATGTACTTAAGCTTTTCATACTTAAGGCTGATACATTCTCATGTAGTGACTATTGCTGAAGAAGCTGGACCAGATGTTTGCAGGGTTCTGCGCTAAAGATAATATCCCACTACATATACACAAAGGAGTATTACTCAGCCATTAAAAAGAATACATTTGAATCAGTTTTAATGAGGTGGATGAAACTGGAGCCGATTATACAGAGTGAAGTAAGTCAGAAAGAAAAACACCAATACAGTATACTCATGCATATATATGGAATTTAGAAAGATGGTAATGACAATCCTGTATGCAAGACAGCAAAAGAGACACAGATGTAAACTTTTAAAAGTGATTTTAAAAGGGCATACCTAGGATGAATTTCTAATTACTTGGAAGAGATTAATACTATTTTGAAATTCCTTAAACATATTTCATACTTGTAACATTTGTTTTCCATGCACCTCATTTCTGTAACTTATGTTTTAATAGTCACAAGGACAAGCAAGCATCATAACCTATTATGTCCTATGATTTTTTTTTTTTACACATTTCCGTATAATGAATCTGACCTGTGTAGGTATGCTCAGTACATGTAGACCAAACATATTCAATAGTGGAAGCTTTTTGATAAGGACTATGCAAGGTACTTCAAATACAAAGATATTTTGGTTGTTATTGAACTCATCAGTACTTTATTCTTTCTCTGCTTGTTCACACTTTTCAGTGTTCTAAATTGGTGTTTGCTACAGTTCCATCTCCACTGCTGACATCTTGCTTGACCTGATTATCTGGCTACTGGTCAAGACTCATGACCTATGATTTATTTATCTCTCTTGTTAACATTTGTGGCGATTATTTAGAATTTTTGACTTTTTATATTGTCTCATAGACTTTTACAAACTTCCCAGGTGGCACTAGCAGTAAAGAACCTGTCTGTCAATGCAGGAGACATAATAGATGCAGGTTCGATCCCTGGCTTGGGAAGATCCCCTGGGGAAGGAAATGGCAACCCACTCCAATATTCTTGCCTAGAGAATTCCATGGACCGTTGACAAGCTACAGTCCAGAGGTCACACAGAGTCAGACACAACTAAAGTGACTTAGCATGCATGCATGTTCATGGACTTTTACCTAGGAGCTACCCTAGGGCAGTACTAATACACACCCCAGGTATGTTTTCTGAATTTAAATTATTCACTGGTTTACCAGGAAAAATGAGTTACAGAATTTGTGCACTCAAAGAATGTATTTTTCTTTTCCATCCAAAAAGAGTGCCATATTTAGTGGCCTACTAGACCTTTTATCAATGTTAGATAGGATAATTTTACATGGAAAGGTAACAGCATGACTTATGCTGCTCATTTAATGACTTGCTCTCTATTTGTTTCTAAATTCTTAGTTCAGGAGCAGAAGATTATGATTCCATTTGCCATGCAATTGGATATTCTTATCTATGACTCATCAATATTAATATATCTGTTTTATGGCATATGAATATTCAATAAATTTAGTGCATAAGTTAAGAATTAACTATGAATGTTAGACCAGAATAAATATGTTACATGAAATAAAATTGTGGTCTTGATTTGCATTTCTCTGATAATGAGTGACGTTGAGCNGTTTTATGGCATATGAATATTCAATAAATTTAGTGCATAAGTTAAGAATTAACTATGAATGTTAGACCACAATAAATATGTTACATGAAATAAAATTGTGTTGTGATAAAATTCAAGTGAGTGTTTTGGAGTATATTGGTGATTTTAATTTTTTTCTTTATTTGTGGAAATGACTTTGGAATTTTAATAAATGTTGGAAAACAAGGCTGAAAACATAGATACAAGATAGTTAACATATTTACCATAAGAAACAACGTAACACATTTTGAAAGCACCCAGGACAGGTAAAATAAGTGGTGTCATATGAAACCACAAACCAGTTTGGGGCACAGTTTATGAGGAGTAGGAGAAGGGGACAGCACAGTGAAACTTTTAGTTGCTGCATGTAGGCTTATCTGCATAGACTATTTATCCAGATTGATAAGAATTCACTGAAACTAGGTTTAATTAAATAATATTCATAAATTAATGCTAACATATCTTGGATTGAACTCACAAAATACATTTTTTAAATTGCTATACTTGGACATCTTAAGGAAACTTTTCCACATTGATGCCTTAGAAGGTGAGCTAATCATTTACACTTGCTTTATCTTCTGGACTAGTCTTTAAAAAATTATACACTGAGGGAGAATTTGAAACAAGGCACAATCCTGTGGAAAATATTAGACACAGAGAAACAGATATCATGTTAAAAATATCCTTATATATTGCACTGTTATTTAATATGGTTGAAATTAATCTATTTTAAATTTTAATTTGACTGAAATCATTTACACTTGCTTTATCTTCTGGACTAGTCTTTAAAAAATTATACACTGAGGGAGAATTTGAAACAAGGCACAATCCTGTGGAAAATATTAGACACAGAGAAACAGATATCATGTTAAAAATATCCTTATATATTGCACTGTTATTTAATATGGTTGAAATTAATCTATTTTAAATTTTAATTTGACTGTTTGATATTCACAATATTTGTCTTTTTGAGGACATTTCACATTCTGCTATATTAAATATTTATAACATTTTCTCTTTATATGAATCAAAATTATCACCATTCCTCTTCTCACTTATTTTACAAATGAACCTGCATGACTGATCTGTAGCATTTTTTGAAAAGAAAAATGACGTGACATACAGCAGGAATATGCTCACCTGACAAGTCATCACTCTAAAGTCTCCATTAGCTCAATCAGAAAATGGCTATACAGTTAAAAAAAACTCTCCTGGCTGTAGTTTGACAGACTTACAGGAAAAAAATCTCAATTTTTCTGAGTCCTATTATATTTAAACTTTTTCAGTCACTACTTTATGGTTAACTTTATTCTCTCAGCTTGAAAAGCAAAGATAAGACCTGTCTCTTATACACATCTAGATGTGTATAAGAGACAGATGCGGGAGCCNACAGACTTACAGGAAAAAAATCTCAATTTTTCTGAGTCCTATTATATTTAAACTTTTTCAGTCGCTACTTTATGGTTAACTTTATTCTCTCAGCTTGAAAAGCAAAGATAAGACAGAGAAAAGATAGACGAGATGGAGAGAAAGGAGAAAGGCAGAGGAATAGATGAAGGAGGGAAAGACTGTGTTCACCTGAACTCAGTAATAAAATGTAACATTTCCAGAAGTGTCAAGGTTTAAGTTGTAGTTTCCAAAGTCAATTAACAATCTATAGATCATTCTTGGGATTAGGAATGATTGGTGAAATAAGATAAATATGGTGGCTCAGGGATAAAGGGGAATAAATTCAGTAACTATATTGAGGTCATGAATAATGAAATAGTAACAAGGGGATGGTTTTTGTAGAGACTTTCAGTGGGATCTTCTATCTGTGTTGCTATATGCTACAGTGAGAAGGTAAAATGTGAGGGAAACAGAATTGGTTACCCGGTTCAGAAAACTAATAATGCAGCATTAGAGTTCATTTTGCTTTATTCTCTCTATAACCTATGAAAGGTTTCATCCCACTTCTCCATGCAAGAAAACAATTTATCAAAAATGTTAGATTGTTGGTTTGTATATTAGGTAATCACCATTAGCCCTTTAGTCAGGCCTCCAACTTTTCAATTTTTTGTTTTTTACCTTTAAAGATTCTTTTTTTGTTGTTTTTACTTTATTTTACTTTACAGTCGGATTCATGTCAATGTATGCCAAAACCAATACTGATTATTTCTTTACATAGCTCTCTTTATTGAAATATAGCTGCTTTATAATATTATATTATTTTCAAGTGTACAACATAGTGATTCAGTATTTTTATAGAGTATCTTCATTAAAAATCATTATAAGGTAATTGCAGCAATTCCCTGTGCCATACAATATATCCTTGTGGTTTATCTATTTCATTCATAGTAGTTTGTACTTTCATATTCCATTAACTTGACCCTCCCCTCTTCCCTCTCCACTCTGGTAACTACTAGCTTCTCTTCTATATCTGTGAAGCTGTTTCTGTTTTGTTATATAATTTCTTTGTGCTATTTTTTTAGGTTCCAAGTATAAGTGATACTATACAGCATTATTTCTTTCTCTAACTTATTCCACTAAGCATAATAGTCTCTAGATTCATCCACATTCCTGAAAATAGGAGTTTTCCATTTTTATAGCTAGTCAATAATCCATTGCATATATCTATATATAATGTATATGTTTTTCTTTATTAATCCATCTGATATGGATACTTAGATTGCTTCCATATCTTGGCTATTCTAAATAGTGCTGCTATAAACATTAAAGTACGTGTATCTTTTTGAATTAGTGTTTTCATTTTTCTGGTTATATACCCAGGAGTAGAAGCACTGGATCATATGGCAGTTATAGTCTTAGTTTCTTTAGGAACAGCACCAATTTACATTTCCACAAAGTGTACAAGGGTTGCCGTTTCTACATAATATTACCGACATTTGTTATTTGTAGATATTTTCTCAATGGCAGCCATTCTGACTGATGTGAGGAGATATGATATTGGGGATTTGGTTTTCATTTCTCTAATAATTAAGAATGCTGATAATATTTTTCTGTGCCTTTTTACCATTTATATATCTTATTTGGGGAAAAAATCTCTATTCAGGTTATTTGCTCTTTTTTTTTCATATTGTGATATATGAACTTTTCACATATTTTGGTTATTAATCTCTAGTCAGTTATAGGGCTTTCCTGGTAGTTCAGTTGGTAAAGAATCTGCCTGTAATGCAGGAGACAATAGTTTTATTACTGCGATGGTAAGATCCCTGGAGAAGGGAGAGACTACCCACTCCAATATTCTTGGGCTTCTCTTGTGGCTCAGCTGGTAAAGAATCTGCCTGTAATGCAGGAGGCTTGGGTTCAATCCCTGGGTTGGGAAGATCTCCTGGAGAAGGGAAAGGCTACCCACTCCAATATTCTGGCCTGGAGAATTCCATGGACTATACAGTCCATTGGGTCCCAGAGAGTTGGATATTACTGAGTTGACTTTCACTTTTTAGTTGAGTATATCACTTGGAAATATTTTCTCCCACTCTATAGGTTGTCTTTTCATTTTGTGGATCATTTGCTTTGCTGTTCAAAGTTTAATTAGCTTTAATTAGGCTTAACCTTATTAGTTTTATTAGGTCCCATTGTTAATTTTTTAATTTTTATTTCATTTAACTTAGGAGACAGATCAAAAAAAATCTTGCTACAATTTATGTCAAAACATGTTCTGGGTATGTTCTTTTCTAGGAATTTTATGGTTTGAAAATTTACCCTTAGGTATTTATTTTGTTTGTTTTTTTAAATGACATGGAGAAATGTTCTAATTGTATTGCTTTACATGCAGCTGTCCACTTTTTCCCACTTGTGGAAGAGACTGTCTTTTCTCCTTGCATATTCTTGCTTCATTTTTTTGTACATTAATTGACCAAACCCTCCAACTTTGCTCTTCATAAAACTTGATTTGGTTATTTGGGGTCTTTTGTGGTTATGTACAAATTGTAGATTTTTTTTTCTCTATTTCTGTTTTAAAATAATTGAAAATTTTATATGTTGAATTAAATCTACTGATGGGTTTGGGTTTATGAACATTTTAATTCTGATCCACGAACACAAGACATTTTTCCATTTGTTTGTGTTTTCTTCAAGTTATTTCAACTCTTTCTTTCCATTTCTCTTGATGAGCATGAAAGAGAAGAGTGTAAAAGCTAGCTTAAACTCAACATTAAAAAACTAAGATAATAGAATTTGGTCCCAACATTTCATGGCAAATAGAGAGAGAAAAGGTGGAAACAGTGACAAATTTTATTTTGGGGAGTTCTAAAATTATTGTGGATGATGACTGAAGCCTTGAAATCATAAGATCCTTGCTCTTTGGAAGGAAAGCTATGACAAAGCCAAACAGCATATTAAAAAGCAAAGACATTACTTTATTGACAAAGGTCCATATAGCCAAAACTGTGGTCTTTCAGTTACTCATGTATGAGTCTGAGTGTTGGATCATAAAGAAGGCTGAGTGCTTAGGAATTGATGTTTTCAAATTGTGGTGCTACAGAAGACTCTTGAAGGTGTTGGATTGCAAGGAGATAAAACCAGTCAATCCTAAAGGAAATAAATATTCACTGGAAGGACTGATGCTGAAGCTGAAGCTCCAATTCTTTGGCCACCTGATGGGAAAGGTTGACTCATTGGAAAAGACCCTGATGCTGGGAAAGATTAAGGGCAAGAGGAGAAAGGGTCAACAGAAAAATGAGATCGTTGGATGGCATCCCTGAGTCAATGGGCATGAATTTGAGCAAACTCTGGGAAATAGTGAAGGACAAGGGAGATGTGTGCTGCAGCCAATGGGGTCTCAAAGAGTCTAACATGAATTAGTGACTGAACAAGAACAAAATGTCCTGAACCACTTAATCCTATTCTGATGAAAATTTGCAAACTCAGAATGAGGCATAACTTGAGAGGAAAGAAGGCTGCAATTAATTTTACTCTTAATAGGGAAAAATGTCTGTTGGTGGTGATATTAACAGATTAATATATACTGTAATACAATTGCTGTAAGCATTACCATTCTAGATGTTAAAATAACATCTACTTCATATATAGTACTCTTAGAGAAGGAGACTGATTCAAAACTTGAGCAGAAGTAAAAAATTCTATACATGAAGTCAATTTAGGAAAATTTTAGTAAGTTGCTGATGTGATAATATCAAATCTGTACTTAAAATTAACAAATTCGACATAATAATAAAAAGAGAAGAATTGAAAACACTGACACAGACAGGAATATAATGTAACTAAATGTATCAAATATGAGTAGAGAGAAACAAAATGAAACTCACACTGGAAAAGTACAAGCGAGTGTATTCAGTGAAATAAAATATTAAATAAGCATAAAATAAAGGTCAAATGCTAGACAAGACACTGTCCAAAGAAATCTAAGTGTGATATGATCAGAAAAATGAGGTGTTTTCTCATTTGTGAAAAAAAAGTGAACCACCTGATTTTAAATTCAAATAGACACCAATATCTGTATTAAATCTTTATTTATTTTAATTTCTAAGGCTAATTGAAAAACTTGTTGAGCACAAGTATTTGTTTACTATTGTTCACCAAATCAACATAAACTAAAAAATATTGATTAATTTCCCCCTGAAAGTAGCAAATAATAATATTTAAAACATAAAATGAGAGGGTCTGAAAGTTCTTATAGAATTATAGGAGGTAGCATAGTAAAGTAGACAGGAAATCTGAAAAATCTGCTCCAAAATCGTATAACAAACGCTTGATCACAACCAAGATTTGTCGATTTTTTTTTGTTTTCCCAAAGTCCAGATATTAAATATTTTTTTTTCTGAGTTAGAATTAAACAAGTAATGGTATAGAAGAAGAAAGAATTAATTGTTAAGATATGAACAACTATAAAATAAATATATGTAAAATTTTAACACATTTGTTTGCTATTAATCTCAGGTAAAAAATATATATTCCTTGTGGGGAGCATTTGAATAGATTATGTTTCAGTCCCACAAAGAAAAGAAATTTGTTTGCCATTCATCATATACTGTTTTCAGCATATGATGGAAATGTGGAATGAGAGCAAAATTCAACATTTAATTAAAAGCACAAAACACATCTACACTTTATTATATGAGTGCACTCCAACAGTGAAATAGTATTATTAGACTTGCTTTTTGGCAAAAGACAATTGATTTTAATTTTATTTTAATGTGACAAAGCTAGATATATTTTGAGTGAGATATAAAAAATGAAATAACTAATTTTTTATGACCCTTAAAGATTTGAAAGCAGTCTGTAAGAGTGAAAGGATGTTTGCCCTGTACATCTGGATGAGGTCCAGTTTGTGTAATTGCATTCCACCTGCCAAATTTCTCCCTGTAGTTTCTAGACTGCAGAGCTGTTAGGCAGCTGCTATATGCTATCCCAGTAATGGTTGCAATTTTGTGATGAACAAAATGCCCTCTTTTCTTTATTTGTTCAAAGATTTAATAGAAATCAATACTATCATCAAAAATATATGCATATCAGACAATCTTTTTGTACAGAATCTACAACTGCTAAGTTAGTGTTAATTTCCTTACAAGAAAAGCTATGACAAACCTAGACAGTGTATTAAAAAGTAGAGACATTACTTTGCTGACAAAGGTCAGTATAGTTCAGGCTATGGCTTTTGCAGTAGTCATGTATGGATGTGATCATAACAAAGGCTGAGCTCACATAATGAAGGCTGAGCAACCAAAGAATTGATGCTTTTGTATTGTGGTGCTAGAGAAGACTCTTTAGAGTTCCTTGGGCTGCAAGGACATCAAACCACTCAACCATAAAGGAAATTAATGCTGAATATTCATTGGAAGGACTGATGCTGAAACTCCAATAATTTGGCTCCCTAATGCAAAGAGCTGACTCTTTGGAAAAGACCCTGATGCTGGGAAAGATTGAGAGCAGCAGAGGATGAAATGGTTGGATAGCATCATTGACTCAATGGACATGAATTTCGGCAAACTTTGGGAGCCAGTGAAGGACAGGGAAGCCTGGTGTGCTCTAGTCCATGGGGTCACAAAGAGTTGAACACGACTTAGTGACTGAACAACAAGAAGTAGGGGAATTTTTTTTTTAATTATTTCAGAAACATAGGTGAAGTTTTGATGAAGATGATGACCGGATCCACATTACGACAGGCAAAGATATTTATGCTCAAGTCATAAAAAATTAATGTTATAAGTCTTGCCTAGTATTTAGGTTTTCATTTCCATCACTTTGGAAGAATTCATTACAGCATTTAAAACCACCTCAGGGCTTCCCTGGTGGCTTAAACGGTAAAGAATCCACCTGCAATGTGGGAGACCTGAGTTTGATCTCTGGCTTGGGAAGTTCAGGGCATGGCAACCCACTCCAGTATTCTAGCCTGGAGTAGCTCAGGCTAGACACAGAAGCCATGGACACAGGAGCCTGGAAGGGATTGCAAAAAGTTGGACACAACTGATCAACTAAGCACAGCACAGCAGCTTATATAGTAAGTTGTATTTTCCCAATGTGAATACTATTTTTTTCTCCTCATGTTTATCTTTAGATTCACATCATAATCTTGTCTTTGTTAATGCTCTCAATTCTTTTCCAATTAGACTTTCCATTTCCCAATTGTTACTTAATCCCTCTTTTCCTATCAATATTGAAAATTACTCAGATAGAACATTTGAAAATTGAGGATTCCTCAACATTATTTTTGAGACTATGTGGATTAAAAAAAAAAAGTTATTTTTCAGAAAACAAGACTCAAGTACTTTCTGGAAAACACATGTGTGCATGGGTGCACACACACACACCCATCATTTGGTTATTTACTGAGTTCGCATTCAATTCTATATTTTAATTTGAACTTTGTCTCCTAGGGGAAAAACTTTGATTCATCCACACATAGTTAAATTCAGGTTCTTTTGCTAATTTCTA
>SJYX01010329.1:186859-203348 GCA_006410675.1 Oreotragus oreotragus
GTCGGACATGACTGAGCGAATGAACTGAGCTGAGCTGAACTGAAGTGCTATCAGAAAGGGAATTCATGAAAACACTATGAATTAAACACTCATTTAGTCCTAAGACTACGTTTAGAGAACCTCCTTAAGGTTTTCCTCAGTAGGTCAGACTTTTCACATGGCAACTTAGATGTTTAAGGAACAAGACAAAACCTGTCCATGTTCTTAAAGGCTGGACCTGGAACCATCGTTGGGTAACACTCACTGCATTTTATTGATTGAAGCAGTGAGACGCCACCCCCAGATTCAAAAAGAGGGATATTCTAAATTTTTGGTAGAGAAACATAAAAAAAAGTGAGCTCCTTATTTACATCATAGAAAGAAAAAGGAAGGGAAATTTTCTTTAAAAATTGACTTGCAAGGCAAAATTTTGGAAACAGGAAATTCAGAGTTATTAACTTGAGATTCTGTGATGTAGAGACCTTAAAAACTGAGAGAATCATTGCTGCTGTAGGGAATTCCACCTTATACTGGCACACAGCTGAATTCCTGTTCAAAAATTGCTCCCAAAGGAATTTTAATTTACTCAAAAGTCCGCCCTTCTGTGGGGCAAATCACATCCTTTGACTGGGTGATGTGGGGTACAACGACCTGGGATTCTTCCATTCAATTTGAAATGATGCTCCAGAGTTTCCTGTGGAACTTTTTAGCAACTCAAGTTCTCCTTCTGTGCACATTTGCTTTCTTCTTTTTTCATTGGAATACCCTACAAAAATATATTCTTACACAAAACTGAGTTATGACACTTATTATGCAAAAATTTGTAATTCAAAAAATGTAAGTTTTATTATTTGTTTTTTGATACAGAAGATTCTGTATACTTATACTTTTGATTTACTAATCAAATCAGTCATAAGAGCTTTATTTGAAATATGATGCATGTAGTTATTTTAATTATTTTAAAAATATTTTCATAAGAGGCATTTAATGACCAAAAGTACTAACTTTGGACTGAATGGCAGTTCACTGCTTTTAGAGTCTTTTTTGTTTTTTTTTAATAAATTCTACAATCAAACGTTTCCTCCTCTGAAGTTCAAACACATTATAATGTCATTATTTATAAACCTCTGCTAATTCACTGTTTATTTTAGAGGAATTGGGGCTTATCTGAAAACAAATCCCTACAGTCAAGCAGCTTAAAAGTACAAAAGAGGAAAAGGCAATCAGAACTGCAGGGGGGCTGCAAATCACTTTGATTTTAAGATTAAAGATATGAGACAGAATGAGTCAAAAGTAATGCAAATTTCATGACAAGATCAACCAGAGTTATTATGTTCAGTTCACAAAACTTTAGCTTTTATAATTATTTTCCTTCTTTTTTTTCACCTGCTTTATCTGTTCCTAGGCCTTAAAAAATGCCAACAGGCTGTGAGGCCACACATATTGACACTAAGTATTTTATGCCCAGGGCAAAATGATTAGAATCATTATATTTGAATTTTTCAATACAAATCCTTCTACCCAGTGACTCTCTATTTATAAACTGACCTCATTTTCCAGAGAAGTCAAGTAGAACTTTTACTCTCCTCTGAACCTGCCCCATTCTTTCACCATTAGTGTTTCTATTTTTTTGTGTGTGTGCATGCTAATTCACTTCATTCATGTCCCACTCTTTGCAACCCTATGGACTGTAGACTGCCCAGCTCCTCCGTTCATGGGATTCTCCAGGCAAGAATACTAAAGTGAGTTGCCATTTCCTTCTCCAGGGAATCTTCCAGGGCCAAGGTTCAAACCTGAGTCTCTTATGTCTCCTGCATTGGCAGGTGGTTTCTTTACCACTAGCTCCATCAGGGAAGTTTTACTTCCTTCATTTTTCACCTTTGATACAGACTTTTCTCAATGTTAAGGCCCCTATTGCTATCGACACACTCTCTTTTCTTCTACTTTTCATCTTTTCATCTCTCATTTTTTTTTAACTTCACACATCTTTAACATATTTAAAAAAATAAAGCTAATAAGCTTACATTTGTATTTTCAGTCTTACCTCTCTTCTGAAACCCAGTTTCTCTTTGTAAGATGTGTCTAGAGAATTTCCACTAAATGTTATACCATTTTTCACCAATCAACATACTCAAACTTGTCTTCAGCTTTCTACCATGAACTATAAATTAATTACTCCTTATTATATCAATTCTAATAACATCATCTTTCTTATGCTTTCTCATATTTTAAATCTAGCATTTTCTTTAGTAGATTCCCTTCTCTCAACATATAGCATGCAATCAGATTGTATTATCAAGACTGCCTGGTCCTTGTTTAGTTTTTTACTTACTGTAATCTAGGTTCTTATAAACTCATGCCTGGAGTATTAAATTTTATTCATTCAATACTATTAGTTGAACTCCAATAATATTCCAGGCTCTATACTCAAAACTGGGAAAACAGTTCTTTCGAACACAAATAGAGGCCTGAAGTCAAGTATCTTACCTTCTCCAAGAAGAGAAGCAGTTATGGTAACATGGCACATGCTGGCAACTAGGGATGTAAAGAAGTGAGAAATTTTCTGATTTATTCTTACTTTCTAATACTTTAATGCTCCCAGAATATCCATAATATGTAATCTGCTTTCTAACCAGAATACAATAGGTGTCAAAAGTAATGAAGAAGATAAAAGTAAAGAAAATGACAATTAGATAACATTAACTACATGACAATGACAGCCTATGAGTAAGCACTTTAGATCATACTAGGCATATTTTTTGAAGAGTAGTTCAGATAATAGTTTATCAATGTAAATAATTACTGGAGGAACACTTGTCTTAAAATTAAAATGCTTTCTTTTCATTTATCCAGAATCATTGCAACTAATCGGATACCATATTATACAATATGCTATTGTTTTGAAATAATTTTATGGATATTTGATTTTTTAGGAATTAGTATCTTTTCATTTAATCTCACTTAAAGTTCTTTGAGGGAGCCATTTTTATTCATATTACTGTGTCTTAAGTGCTAGTTCACTACTTTGCACTTAATATCATTTTGTATATAAATATGTACGTGTGTGCTCAGTGCTCAGTCACTTCAATCGTTTCCGACTCTCTGTGACCTCATGGACCATGGCTCGCCAGGCTCCTCTCTCCATGTGATTCTCCAGGCAAGAACACTAGAGTGAGTTGCCATTTCCTTCTCCAGCGATAAAGTATGAAGTGAGTGAAGGGANGGTTTATGAACATTTTAATTCTGATCCACGAACACAAGACATTTTTCCATTTGTTTGTGTTTTCTTCAAGTTATTTCAACTCTTTCTTTCCATTTCTCTTGATGAGCATGAAAGAGAAGAGTGTAAAAGCTAGCTTAAACTCAACATTAAAAAACTAAGATAATAGAATTTGGTCCCAACATTTCATGGCAAATAGAGAGAGAAAAGGTGGAAACAGTGACAAATTTTATTTTGGGGAGTTCTAAAATTATTGTGGATGATGACGGAAGCCTTGAAATCATAAGATCCTTGCTCTTTGGAAGGAAAGCTATGACAAAGCCAAACAGCATATTAAAAAGCAAAGACATTACTTTATTGACAAAGGTCCATATAGCCAAAACTGTGGTCTTTCAGTTACTCATGTATGAGTCTGAGTGTTGGATCATAAAGAAGGCTGAGTGCTTAGGAATTGATGTTTTCAAATTGTGGTGCTACAGAAGACTCTTGAAGGTGTTGGATTGCAAGGAGATAAAACCAGTCAATCCTAAAGGAAATAAATATTCACTGGAAGGACTGATGCTGAAGCTGAAGCTCCAATTCTTTGGCCACCTGATGGGAAAGGTTGACTCATTGGAAAAGACCCTGATGCTGGGAAAGATTAAGGGCAAGAGGAGAAAGGGTCAACAGAAAAATGAGATCGTTGGATGGCATCCCTGAGTCAATGGGCATGAATTTGAGCAAACTCTGGGAAATAGTGAAGGACAAGGGAGATGTGTGCTGCAGCCAATGGGGTCTCAAAGAGTCTAACATGAATTAGTGACTGAACAAGAACAAAATGTCCTGAACCACTTAATCCTATTCTGATGAAAATTTGCAAACTCAGAATGAGGCATAACTTGAGAGGAAAGAAGGCTGCAATTAATTTTACTCTTAATAGGGAAAAATGTCTGTTGGTGGTGATATTAACAGATTAATATATACTGTAATACAATTGCTGTAAGCATTACCATTCTAGATGTTAAAATAACATCTACTTCATATATAGTACTCTTAGAGAAGGAGACTGATTCAAAACTTGAGCAGAAGTAAAAAATTCTATACATGAAGTCAATTTAGGAAAATTTTAGTAAGTTGCTGATGTGATAATATCAAATCTGTACTTAAAATTAACAAATTCGACATAATAATAAAAAGAGAAGAATTGAAATCACTGACACAGACAGGAATATGATGTAACTAAATGTATCAAATATGAGTAGAGAGAAACAAAATGAAACTCACACTGGAAAAGTACAAGCGAGTGTATTCAGTGAAGTAAAATATTAAATAAGCATAAAATAAAGGTCAAATGCTAGACAAGACACTGTCCAAAGAAATCTAAGTGTGATATGATCAGAAAAATGAGGTGTTTTCTCATTTGTGAAAAAAAAGTGAACCACCTGATTTTAAATTCAAATAGACACCAATATCTGTATTAAATCTTTATTTATTTTAATTTCTAAGGCTAATTGAAAAACTTGTTGAGCACAAGTATTTGTTTACTATTGTTCACCAAATCAACATAAACTAAAAAATATTGATTAATTTCCCCCTGAAAGTAGCAAATAATAATATTTAAAACATAAAATGAGAGGGTCTGAAAGTTCTTATAGAATTATAGGAGGTAGCATAGTAAAGTAGACAGGAAATCTGAAAAATCTGCTCCAAAATCGTATAACAAACGCTTGATCACAACCAAGATTTGTCGATTTTTTTTTGTTTTCCCAAAGTCCAGATATTAAATATTTTTTTTTCTGAGTTAGAATTAAACAAGTAATGGTATAGAAGAAGAAAGAATTAATTGTTAAGATATGAACAACTATAAAATAAATATATGTAAAATTTTAACACATTTGTTTGCTATTAATCTCAGGTAAAAAATATATATTCCTTGTGGGGAGCATTTGAATAGATTATGTTTCAGTCCCACAAAGAAAAGAAATTTGTTTGCCATTCATCATATACTGTTTTCAGCATATGATGGAAATGTGGAATGAGAGCAAAATTCAACATTTAATTAAAAGCACAAAACACATCTACACTTTATTATATGAGTGCACTCCAACAGTGAAATAGTATTATTAGACTTGCTTTTTGGCAAAAGACAATTGATTTTAATTTTATTTTAATGTGACAAAGCTAGATATATTTTGAGTGAGATATAAAAAATGAAATAACTAATTTTTTATGACCCTTAAAGATTTGAAAGCAGTCTGTAAGAGTGAAAGGATGTTTGCCCTGTACATCTGGATGAGGTCCAGTTTGTGTAATTGCATTCCACCTGCCAAATTTCTCCCTGTAGTTTCTAGACTGCAGAGCTGTTAGGCAGCTGCTATATGCTATCCCAGTAATGGTTGCAATTTTGTGATGAACAAAATGCCCTCTTTTCTTTATTTGTTCAAAGATTTAATAGAAATCAATACTATCATCAAAAATATATGCATATCAGACAATCTTTTTGTACAGAATCTACAACTGCTAAGTTAGTGTTAATTTCCTTACAAGAAAAGCTATGACAAACCTAGACAGTGTATCAAAAAGTAGAGACATTACTTTGCTGACAAAGGTCAGTATAGTTCAGGCTATGGCTTTTGCAGTAGTCATGTATGGATGTGATCATAACAAAGGCTGAGCTCACATAATGAAGGCTGAGCAACCAAAGAATTGATGCTTTTGTATTGTGGTGCTAGAGAAGACTCTTTAGAGTCCCTTGGGCTGCAAGGACATCAAACCACTCAACCATAAAGGAAATTAATGCTGAATATTCATTGGAAGGACTGATGCTGAAACTCCAATAATTTGGCTCCCTGATGCAAAGAGCTGACTCTTTGGAAAAGACCCTGATGCTGGGAAAGATTGAGAGCAGCAGAGGATGAAATGGTTGGATAGCATCACTGACTCAATGGACATGAATTTCGGCAAACTTTGGGAGCCAGTGAAGGACAGGGAAGCCTGGTGTGCTCTAGTCCATGGGGCCACAAAGAGTTGAACACGACTTAGTGACTGAACAACAACAAGTAGGGGAATTTTTTTTTTAATTATTTCAGAAACATAGGTGAAGTTTTGATGAAGATGATGACCGGATCCACATTACGACAGGCAAAGATATTTATGTTCAAGTCATAAAAAATTAATGTTATAAGTCTTGCCTAGTATTTAGGTTTTCATTTCCATCACTTTGGAAGAATTCATTACAGCATTTAAAACCACCTCAGGGCTTCCCTGGTGGCTTAAATGGTAAAGAATCCACCTGCAATGTGGGAGACCTGAGTTTGATCTCTGGCTTGGGAAGTTCAGGGCATGGCAACCCACTCCAGTATTCTAGCCTGGAGTAGCTCAGGCTAGACACAGAAGCCATGGACACAGGAGCCTGGAAGGGATTGCAAAAAGTTGGACACAACTGATCAACTAAGCACAGCTCAGCAGCTTATATAGTAAGTTGTATTTTCCCAATGTGAATACTATTTTTTTCTCCTCATGTTTATCTTTAGATTCACATCATAATCTTGTCTTTGTTAATGCTCTCAATTCTTTTCCAATTAGACTTTCCATTTCCCAATTGTTACTTAATCCCTCTTTTCCTATAAATATTGAAAATTACTCAGATAGAACATTTGAAAATTGAGGATTCCTCAACATTATTTTTGAGACTATGTGGATTAAAAAAAAAAAGTTATTTTTCAGAAAACAAGACTCAAGTACTTTCTGGAAAACACATGTGTGCATGGGTGCACACACACACACCCATCATTTGGTTATTTACTGAGTTCGCATTCAATTCTATATTTTAATTTGAACTTTGTCTCCTAGGGGAAAAACTTTGATTCATCCACACATAGTTAAATTCAGGTTCTTTTGCTAATTTCTACTATAGAAATCCTTTTCTTTTGCTTGTATCAAGGTTGTTCACTTAACATTTAATTATGTTTGTGTTTTTACAATTTTACGGTTAATTTCTGTGTTCTCACTAGGGTGTAGTTTCATGAAAGCAAAGCATTTTGTGTAAGTACTTTATAAATATTTCTGGAGTTAATCAGAAACACTTTGGGAAATAGTAATTCTATGCTACTTGCACTTAGAGTTTAACTTTTTTTGGTATATATATTTAATGTTGAGCATTTAATACTTATTAATCATGATACTAATTTGCTTTACATATATCATTTAGCTTTCATAACAATTAAATGAATGATGCATTCATAGTGTCATTTTACAAGCTAGGAAAAAGATGTAGATATGATATACATTTCCCACTGGAAAGTGACACAACTGAATTTAAATAAAGTTGTCTGACTCTAAAATCTATATTCTTAGTATTTTGCTAACCACTATGTTTTAATCTAAATCTCTAATAAGAGCTTTTATACAATAAGCTTAATATTTTGTGGAATTTGGTGATAATTATATTCAATTTAGAACATTATAGTTTAGATTATGGATTGAAATTCTATGAACATTTTTTTTTCTGTCCAATTCTGTTATAATCAATGTGCATCTTACAAAATGTCAAAAGCTGAAGAGCTAAAACCAATTTTTTAGTTTTAGGTAGAAACAAGTAGATTTTTTCAGTGCAATATTTTAAAACTGTGTACTGATAGACCAAAAGTTTCTCTTATATCAACCCAATATAATCCAAGAGAGAAAGTAACAGTCTCATTCATCATGATAACTATTGTTTTATCAGTACATACTAGATCCAGGGTTTCATCTAGGTAAGTTTTCTATAATAATTTCAAAAGCACATGTGTATTTAATGATTATTTTATTCTAGGCTGATATTAGATCTTCAGTAAGTATGTTAGTCACTAAGAATACACACAGTGGTTCAATGGTTCTGAGATTCAGGCTGTATATCAGATAAATTAAAACCAGAATCTGAGGTTGCAAATCAGACATCATCAGATGATTCCAATGTATAGTAAAAGTGGAGAACACTATTCTACTGAAGTGACAATAGCCAGAGCTTATCATTTAAATACTAGAGTTGGAATGATAGCGGAAGGAATGAGATTCAAGATTCTTCTATTATAAATTTGCTACCCTGATAGCTCAAACACTAAAGAATCTACCTGCAATGCAGGGGACCTGGGGTCTATCCCTGGGTTGGGAAGACCCATTGGAGAAGGCAATGGCAATCAGCACCAGTGTTCCTGCTTGGAGAATTCCATGGACCTCTGAGAAGTATGGTGGGCTATAGTCCTTGGGGGTCACAAAGAGTTGCACATGACAGTGATAAACACTTTCCCTTTCACATTATAAATTTAATTGTATCTTTGATATCTTAATTGTTTCTTCTTATAATTACTCAGTTTAGTTGTCACTCACCTTAGTTGAATCTTGCCTTTAGTGTAAAGCAACAGGCTCTTCTGAAACCCCAATTTAGGTGCAATCCATTGACACTCCTACACTTAACGTCTCTCAGAAGCAATGAAATAGTCAACTTTTCTTATTTTTCCATCCCTTTTATAATCTGTTGTCCTAAACCTGCATACATTTTGTGGTTGTTGTTTATTTGTTTTGTTGTCTCATATCATTTACTGTGCAACTTCTGTCTCATTTATATCCTTGGCTCATCCACCATGGCTGGAGACTTTGTTCCTCCAAGGATGCTTCATTCAGCAGAAGCTCAAAGTCTTTGACTTGCTCAAATTATAGGATCTTCAACTTCTTTCCATTTAAATCTTTCAAATGCACGTTTAATCTATATTTTGTTAACATACAGAAGTGCTCTTCCTCATATACTAGAAGTTTAAAATGGTATTTATCCATAAACTTACATTCTTTCAGACTATTAATTTCTTATCCCCACCAAAAATGTCCTTCAAACTAACTGAAGGAAGTATTTATTCAGTAATTTATCACTGTATATTAGCTTCTGACAGCATTTAATAATTTTCTAACTTACTGTAAAACCTATAATCCATCCCTTGGACTACCTTGGTGCCATCCTTAGATTTTAAACACTTTAATTTTACACTTTATCATTTCTTCCATTTTCTGCATCAGAAAAACTCCTTTCAGAAAATTGTCAAGGGTAATTTTTCTCAACATTTGAGAAATAAGGAAAATATCAAGTAATCAAAGACAGAACCTTTTAGGTTGGCATGGTTAATGGAAAGTCTAGGAATATTTACATTATAAATGATTTGCTCTCAAAAACACAAACCTCACCATATCATCAGAACATAATCTGCCATTGCCTTTAGAGTCATATCATGATTTTCTGTGTAATCATGCTGAAGCATTAATTGATACACCATAGCTAAAATAGATAAATAGATGGACAATGATATACAAACATATTAAGTTTTGAATGACTATATGGAGAGATGAAAGGATGGATGATTGGAATATAAACTTACTAGGTCACATTCATTTTTTCACTTTAGGAAATAAGTTGTCCTTTTAGGAAACCAACCGAATTTTTCAACAGGTAAACCACAAGAGAAAGAGAAGACATATTTGCAGATTTAAAGACAAGGTATATTTAAAATATTTGAATCATGACTCAACTAAACTTTCAAAAATACAGCATTTATGTGATAATAAGAAATTATGAGTACTGCCTAGTATTGCATGATATAGTAATTTTGTGCATATTAATGATATCATGGCTATAATTTTAAGAAAGAAAGATTTTTAGATACGCATATGGTAATACTTTTGTATGAAATGATGTGAAGTGTTGGATTTTCTTCAAAATAATTTGAGCCAGGAAGGAAAGATAGGGATTAAAAGGAGAAACAATGGCTGAATTTGATGATTATGAAATCTTTGGGATGTATACATGGAAGTTCATTAACCTAATCTTTCTCTGTGCATATGGGATTGAAAATTTCCATAATAAAATGTTAAAATACAGTTTTCTAAAGTAAATTTTAAGTAGTCTTTCACACAAATTATTTTGATGCATGCAAATTATTGACAGCATTAATAATATACTCTTTATTAACTCAAGTAATATTTGACACATCAATTCTTGCCATCAAATATTCAAATCTTAAAAAATGATATAATAAAATACTTCTCATAATAAGTCTTCTTTTTCTTGTCTCTGACACTTTAGAGGTGGCTTTCAGCCCAAAGACATTGGGACAGCCCTGTTTCATGCCAGTCAGGAGCCAGTGGTAAGTCTGACTGGAGAAAGTGCAGGAATAGGACACTGAATGACTAGACACTGACGAGAACAGCTTTCTGAAATGAAGAAGAGAAAAAACCTTGTTGTGTAACATTTTACTTGAAATACCACTGCAACTGTACACTAAGGTTATGATGCTGCTGCTGCTGCTGCTAAGTCATTTCAGTCTTGTCCGACTCTGTGCGATCCCATAGACAGCAGCCCACCAGGCTCCGCAGTCCCTGGGATTCTCCAGGCAAGAACACTGGAGTGGGTTGCCATTTCCTGCTCCAATGCAGGAAAGTGAAAAGTGAAAGTAAAGTCACTCAGTCGTGTCCGATTCTTAGCAACCCCATGGACTGCAGCCTTCTAGGCTCCTCTGTCCATAGGATTTTCCAGGCACGAGTACTGGAGTGGGGTGCCACTGCCTTCTCCGAAGGTTTATGATAACATTATGTAAAATGAAAACTTGAAAACAAAATAAACTTCAATGTGATTCTGGAAGACATGGCTGTGTGGTGCCAGACCATGCATATAGCACATAAAATAAATTTGAGATAAATAAGAATCAGCAAATAAAATGAGTTTCTGAATACAATTTGTCTTCCTATCTCTATATATATCTTTAATAGTGTACTCTCTCAGATTCTCTCTCTCTCACAGTAGGTTCTAGTTAAACTGATGTAAAAAAACTAATGGCAATTCTCAGCAATAGATTTTATTGGGTGAGCAGAAAAGAGGGCCAGCATGGGAGCGGATAAGGAATAACTATAATGTATCTTTATAGCATATTTTTGCCATTCTTGCTAAGAAAGAATTAGTGGATGCTGAAATGAACTGTGGTGTTGGAGAAGACTCTTGAGAGTCCCTTGGACTGCAAGAAGATCCAACCAGTCCATTCTAAAGGAGATCAGCCCTGGGATTTCTTTGGAAGGAATGATGCTAAAGCTGAAACTCCAGTACTTTGGCCACTTCAGGTGAAGAATTGACTCACTGGAAAAGACTCTGAGTCTGGGAGGGATTGGAGACAGGAGGAGAAGGGGACGACAGAGGATGAGATGGCTGGCTGGCATCACTGACTCGATGGACGTGAGTCTGAGTGAACTCCGGAGTTGGTGATGGACAGGGAGCCTTGGTGTGCTGCGATTCATGGGGTCGGGAAGAGTCGGACATGACTGAGCGAATGAACTGAGCTGAGCTGAACTGAAGTGCTATCAGAAAGGGAATTCATGAAAACACTATGAATTAAACACTCATTTAGTCCTAAGACTACGTTTAGAGAACCTCCTTAAGGTTTTCCTCAGTAGGTCAGACTTTTCACATGGCAACTTAGATGTTTAAGGAACAAGACAAAACCTGTCCATGTTCTTAAAGGCTGGACCTGGAACCATCGTTGGGTAACACTCACTGCATTTTATTGATTGAAGCAGTGAGACGCCACCCCCAGATTCAAAAAGAGGGATATTCTAAATTTTTGGTAGAGAAACATAAAAAAAAGTGAGCTCCTTATTTACATCATAGAAAGAAAAAGGAAGGGAAATTTTCTTTAAAAATTGACTTGCAAGGCAAAATTTTGGAAACAGGAAATTCAGAGTTATTAACTTGAGATTCTGTGATGTAGAGACCTTAAAAACTGAGAGAATCATTGCTGCTGTAGGGAATTCCACCTTATACTGGCACACAGCTGAATTCCTGTTCAAAAATTGCTCCCAAAGGAATTTTAATTTACTCAAAAGTCCGCCCTTCTGTGGGGCAAATCACATCCTTTGACTGGGTGATGTGGGGTACAACGACCTGGGATTCTTCCATTCAATTTGAAATGATGCTCCAGAGTTTCCTGTGGAACTTTTTAGCAACTCAAGTTCTCCTTCTGTGCACATTTGCTTTCTTCTTTTTTCATTGGAATACCCTACAAAAATATATTCTTACACAAAACTGAGTTATGACACTTATTATGCAAAAATTTGTAATTCAAAAAATGTAAGTTTTATTATTTGTTTTTTGATACAGAAGATTCTGTATACTTATACTTTTGATTTACTAATCAAATCAGTCATAAGAGCTTTATTTGAAATATGATGCATGTAGTTATTTTAATTATTTTAAAAATATTTTCATAAGAGGCATTTAATGACCAAAAGTACTAACTTTGGACTGAATGGCAGTTCACTGCTTTTAGAGTCTTTTTTTTTTTTTTAATAAATTCTACAATCAAACGTTTCCTCCTCTGAAGTTCAAACACATTATAATGTCATTATTTATAAACCTCTGCTAATTCACTGTTTATTTTAGAGGAATTGGGGCTTATCTGAAAACAAATCCCTACAGTCAAGCAGCTTAAAAGTACAAAAGAGGAAAAGGCAATCAGAACTGCAGGGGGGCTGCAAATCACTTTGATTTTAAGATTAAAGATATGAGACAGAATGAGTCAAAAGTAATGCAAATTTCATGACAAGATCAACCAGAGTTATTATGTTCAGTTCACAAAACTTTAGCTTTTATAATTATTTTCCTTCTTTTTTTTCACCTGCTTTATCTGTTCCTAGGCCTTAAAAAATGCCAACAGGCTGTGAGGCCACACATATTGACACTAAGTATTTTATGCCCAGGGCAAAATGATTAGAATCATTATATTTGAATTTTTCAATACAAATCCTTCTACCCAGTGACTCTCTATTTATAAACTGACCTCATTTTCCAGAGAAGTCAAGTAGAACTTTTACTCTCCTCTGAACCTGCCCCATTCTTTCACCATTAGTGTTTCTATTTTTTGTGTGTGTGCATGCTAATTCACTTCATTCATGTCCCACTCTTTGCAACCCTATGGACTGTAGACTGCCCAGCTCCTCCGTTCATGGGATTCTCCAGGCAAGAATACTAAAGTGAGTTGCCATTTCCTTCTCCAGGGAATCTTCCAGGGCCAAGGTTCAAACCTGAGTCTCTTATGTCTCCTGCATTGGCAGGTGGTTTCTTTACCACTAGCTCCATCAGGGAAGTTTTACTTCCTTCATTTTTCACCTTTGATACAGACTTTTCTCAATGTTAAGGCCCCTATTGCTATCGACACACTCTCTTTTCTTCTACTTTTCATCTTTTCATCTCTCATTTTTTTTTAACTTCACACATCTTTAACATATTTAAAAAAATAAAGCTAATAAGCTTACATTTGTATTTTCAGTCTTACCTCTCTTCTGAAACCCAGTTTCTCTTTGTAAGATGTGTCTAGAGAATTTCCACTAAATGTTATACCATTTTTCACCAATCAACATGCTCAAACTTGTCTTCAGCTTTCTACCATGAACTATAAATTAATTACTCCTTATTATATCAATTCTAATAACATCATCTTTCTTATGCTTTCTCATATTTTAAATCTAGCATTTTCTTTAGTAGATTCCCTTCTCTCAACATATAGCATGCAATCAGATTGTATTATCAAGACTGCCTGGTCCTTGTTTAGTTTTTTACTTACTGTAATCTAGGTTCTTATAAACTCATGCCTGGAGTATTAAATTTTATTCATTCAATACTATTAGTTGAACTCCAATAATATTCCAGGCTCTATACTCAAAACTGGGAAAACAGTTCTTTCGAACACAAATAGAGGCCTGAAGTCAAGTATCTTACCTTCTCCAAGAAGAGAAGCAGTTATGGTAACATGGCACATGCTGGCAACTAGGGATGTAAAGAAGTGAGAAATTTTCTGATTTATTCTTACTTTCTAATACTTTAATGCTCCCAGAATATCCATAATATGTAATCTGCTTTCTAACCAGAATACAATAGGTGTCAAAAGTAATGAAGAAGATAAAAGTAAAGAAAATGACAATTAGATAACATTAACTACATGACAATGACAGCCTATGAGTAAGCACTTTAGATCATACTAGGCATATTTTTTGAAGAGTAGTTCAGATAATAGTTTATCAATGTAAATAATTACTGGAGGAACACTTGTCTTAAAATTAAAATGCTTTCTTTTCATTTATCCAGAATCATTGCAACTAATCAGATATCATATTATACAATATGCTATTGTTTTGAAATAATTTTATGGATATTTGATTTTTTAGGAATTAGTATCTTTTCATTTAATCTCACTTAAAGTTCTTTGAGGGAGCCATTTTTATTCATATTACTGTGTCTTAAGTGCTAGTTCACTACTTTGCACTTAATATCATTTTGTATATAAATATGTACGTGTGTGCTCAGTGCTCAGTCACTTCAATCGTTTCCGACTCTCTGCGACCTCATGGACCATGGCTCGCCAGGCTCCTCTCTCCATGTGATTCTCCAGGCAAGAACACTAGAGTGAGTTGCCATTTCCTTCTCCAGCGATAAAGTATGAAGTGAGTGAAGGGAGTGAAGTGAAGTCGTTCAGTGGTGTCTGACTCTTGGCAACCCCATGGATTGTAACCTACCAGGCTTCTCCATCCATGGGATTTTCCAGGCAAGAGTACTGGAGTGGGTTGCCATTTCCTTCTCCAAAATATGTACATATATATGTTTTTTTCTTTCTCAGACATTTGAGTTATATCATTCTTCCAATCTAAAATCTTAACTCCTTTAAACTCTTCTAAATGGGTAACTTCTAAAATAGAATCATAGCAATGCACTATTGTTCACTATTTCTACAAAATTTTATCAAAACTTTTCAGAAGTAGGGTTAAAGATCTTAAAGGAAGAACTGAAAATTTTGAACTTTTATAGGGAGATGTCACTGTAAGTCATTTTTTCTAGTACCATTATATAGATATAGCAAAGGATGTTCAGCTTGATAGATGGATCTTAAGTTATCTCGTTCATCTTGCCCAGTGTTTATGGTGAACGTTGTTCTGCATATCACACCCGCTGTTCAAAAGCTTTTGTTAAAATGCATACTGCTGCTTCCACAGTGTTCCGAGGATTCCCAGGACAGCCTGTGTGCCTTAGATTCTGGCACCAGCAAACCATTATTTGAGTTAATTAAGATAATTGTTTTCCCAAAGACTGCTTTGCAAAGAAAAAATGAAGTCACTAAGGTAGCTTCTTTTTTTTGTTGTTGTTTTATCTCTATACTGCTATAAGTTATTAATTACAGTTCAAATAATTTGAAATTTCTGACTATGTCTTACTAAGGAGAAAATTCCTACAGTGAAGAACTGGCCAATTATTCCTATATTTCACATCAAACCTTTTTTATATTTTAGAGTTGGACGGATACTAGCTTCTTTTCTAAAGAATATTATCTGTGTCAAGAAGATATGTTTTTGAATTACCCACATGAATATGCTTGCAAAGAAATTTGGGAATAATGTGGTCTGCAAATTACATCTCAAAAGAAATCAAGGGTAATGTTTAGACCATATTTATATATATATATAACATATATGAACTTTTATAATCTCATATCAGTATTTTGAATTGATAATGATTTAATTTTCTTCCCCCAAATTCTCGGCTGGCTCCTATAAATTCCTATTAATCATTTAATTATTCAATAAATTCTAAATGTGATTAAAAAATCATTTTCAAATATATTCTCCCCAATTAGTTCTTTTTACAATATTCACATTCCAGGCAAACCATTTTTTATTCCCATATGTGGAATACATTATACCAACTTCGTACCACAACAAGTTTTCTCCCCAGGTTTACACATGCCCTCATTTTCATAATCTACTTATTATTCAGTGCCCAATATCCAACTAAAAACAGTCTCTGTAAAGTCTTTCCTGAAACATTACCCCGTGACAAATTCACCTTTCCTCTATAGTATCATATTATATATAAAATACCAGTGAGACTTGTCTGAATACATTTCAAGTAAAGAATGATGAAATAGAGTGTGAGGAGGTAGTGTACATGAAGAGGAAAGAACTTGATGAAAGACTTGATTTGGCTTTCATGATGAAGCTTTATTTGGATGAGATCATGGCAAATTTATAAGATGTAAAGAATAGCTGGAGAAGTAATTCAGTGATTTCATGGAGAACTCTGTATAAAGGAATATGAAAGCTCTGAAAAAATTAATGAAGAGAATAATATAATAAAACTGGCATTTGGGGAGGTCCCTATAATTATACTATAAAAAATGAGTTGGAAATTAATAAACGCATCATAAGAACCATAAGTGGTAATGATGATGAAGAAAATGACAGGGATTTGTAAAT
>SJYX01010330.1:0-31585 GCA_006410675.1 Oreotragus oreotragus
CATAACAGATGTCCAGTAACCCCCTGGAGCTATTCTGTGTCCTTATAGATAAGGATGTGAGAATCATTAGCAGGTAGATATTTAGAACCAAAAATAGCTGAGGTTTCTCAAGAGGTTTGTGAGGTGTGGAGGCCTGTGGATAGAATCTTGGTGAGCCCTGATATTTATGGGGCTAGCAGGGACGTGGTGCATATACAGGAAGCTGATAAGGAAGGAGCCAAGAGTGAGGGGTAGAGAGAAAAATATAGCAAGGAGTCCAGCTAAGGCCATGGCCTTGGGTATCTTACAAGTGTGGACTTGAGGCCAGGTTCTGCCACTGAAGAGCTCGGTGAGTTTGAACAATTCACTGAAACCTCTGAGCTTCTCTTTCCTCTTCAGTGAAATGGAACGACAGCATCTAGCTCATAGGAATGTTGTGAAGATGGTATGCAGAGAGGATGCAAGTAAGGTGTGAGAGGAAGCATCCTTCACTTATTTGTTGTTGTTTTGTTACTAAGGTGTGTCCCCAAGGACTGTAGCCCACCAGGCTTCTCTGTTCATGGGATTTCCCAGGCAAGAATACTGGAGTGGGTTGCCATTTCCTTCTCCAGGAAATCTTCCCACTGCAGGGATCAAACCCACGTCTCCTGCATTGGCAGGTGAATTCTTTACCACTGAGCCACCAGGGAAGCCTCTCTTCACTTATTTGCCTGCTCTTATCTCTCATAGCTCCTCTGCAGGTCAGAACCCCCTCAAACGCCTGACTACCTACCCAAATGTAAGCCCAACAGGAGCCTCACCCACCCTGGGTCCAGAGTGCCCAGCAGAGGGCCAGGCAGCGATCTACCTGCTGGGACAGAGAAGTGAAGCAGTGGCCAGGCTTGGCTCTTGTGGGGTTTACTTTCTAGTGCAGGAGATGGACAATAAGCAGGAGCATCCAGACAGTGACAGAGGCTGTGAAGGCAGCCCAGGTGTGTAATGGGGCAGAGAGTGGGCTGGGGTTGGAGAGGAGCAATAGATTTGGATCAGGAAAGGTCTTGGGGAGGGGGTGGCTTTTCAGCTCAGAGAGGCAGCTGTGTGAGGATCAGGAGGCAAAGCACTTCCAGCCCTGAGACCCACAAGTACAAACGTGCCAAGGTGGTAACAAATGTGGCCTGTGTGAGGGGAAGGAAGGTCTGTAGGGCTAGACTCAAGGAGGAGGAAGGGACAGATTAAAAACAAAAAAAATTTAAAAATTAATAATTAGAAAAAGAACGCCTTTTGCAGCAACATGGATAAACCTAGAGATGATTGTAATAAGTGAAGTAAATCATAAAAAGACAAATATCATATATCACCTACCCGTGGACGCTAAAGAAATGATGCAAATGAACTTATTTACAAAACAGAAATAAATTCACAGACACAGAAAAGAAACTTATAGTTATCAAAGGGGAAGGGAGGAAGGGATAAATTAGGAGTTTGGGGCTAACAGATACACACTACTGTATATAAAATATATAAACAATAAGGACCTACTGAACAGCACAGGGAACTATATTCAATATATTGTAATAACCTACAAAGGAAAAAGAAGCTGGAAAAGTATATATATATCTGAATCACTTTGCTCTACACCTGACACTAATACAACTTTGTAAATCAACTATACTTCAAAAAAAAAAAAAAAAGAGAGAGAGAGAGAGAGAGATTGTAGAGAGAGGCAGGACCTTTTTAAAGTATTTATTTATTCATTTGCCAGTGCCGGCTCTTAGCTGTGGCACGAGGGAGCTTTAGTTTTGGCTTGTGAACTCATGGTTGTAGTTTGTGGGATCTACTTCTTTGACCAGGGATCAAACCGAGGCTCCTTGCATGGGGAGTGCAGAGTCTTAACCACTGGACCACCTCCCCACAGACTGGGCCTCAAGCGCCCTCACAGTGGACAGGCTCTGTGGCTCTGTGCTGACAGCCATGGTCCACAGGCTCCTGGCCCACAGTTTCTCTGGCATTAAGGACCCAGGCCTGTGACACAGGGAGACGTTGCCTTGCAGCTTTGCTTTGAAGTGTATTTCACTCTAAGAATAGAAGGAAGAAAAGAGACTTTTTTCCCCCCAAGTTTCCATTTGAAAAATTTGAAATTTACAGAAAAGCTACAAGAATAATACAGGAGCATATGCCCTTCCAGTAGCCCCACCAAGTGTTCATAGTTGACAACATTCGTTTTCCCTCTCCCTCTCTCTCTACTCTCTCTCCTTCTTTCCTACGTGTTTGTCCATTTTAACTGCTGTTGCAGAACCATTTGAATATTAGTTGCAGAAATTATCATTGTCGTTCAGTTGGCTCAGTCATGTCCGACTCTTCTGTGACCCCACGGACCGTAGCCTGCCAGGCTCCTCTGTCCATGGGATTTCCCAGACAGTTTGATCCAAATACCTTAGCATAGATCTCCTAAGAAGGAAATGGGACTATTCTCCTACACAAGCACAATTTTCACACTCAGGTAACTTATATGATAAGTTACCATTGTATAGTATAAAGTCATAATAACAATATAATATACAGTCATATCTAGGATTCAATCAAGGGTCTCACATTTTAACCATCATGTTTTGTTGGAATCTCTTTCTATCTAAAATAATTTCCAAGTGTTTCTTTTTATTTTGGAGTTTTTTTAAGGCTAGTGAAAAATCTGAAGAGCCTAGGCCAGTCAGGCAAAATGTTTGTTTGGACTTGTCTGATTATTTCTTCTTAATTAGATTCAGGTTGATCAGTTTTGTCATGGATACTAAACCCTTCTAGGTGCCTCACATCAGGGGCCATAGGATGCCCTGTCACCGGTGACCCTTGTGTTGATCATCTGGTCAGCGGTCTCTCCCAACCTCTCCACCGCGAAGAAAGCTTTGTAGCTGATTAGTAACCTACTGTGTGGTACTTTCAGACTGTGAATACCTTGCTCCCCATTTTCTCACCAAGTGGTTTTAACCGTTTAACCATCATTCCAGGATGATTCTCATTTGAGTCCAGTATTATTGTGGTTGAAAACTGGTGATTTTCTCTATTTAGCTTTCCTGTTACATTTCTTAAATGTTAATCTTTAGTGAGGAAGAGGCTTTCTCGCCACTCACCTCCAGGACTTATCCACTCCTGACATTCTTGGTGCTAGGGTTACGATGTCCAAGATTCTAATTTCATTCAAAGTCTAGCTTTGGGAAAGGTGATGCAACTTATTAAATAATTCTACTAAGGCTGGGGGAGAGGTCATTCCTCAAAGAAAACTTGGGTGTGATCATTAAAAGTGGGAAAAATGGAAGCCAGGCAGGCAAAAACAACAGCTACTCATATGGCGGGCTTCCCTTGTAGCTCTGCAATAAAGAATCTGCCTGCCAGTGCAGGAGACGTGGGTTTGATCCCCGGGTTGGGAAGATCCCCTGGAGCAGGAAATGGCAACCTGCTCCAGTATTCTTGTCTAGGAAATCCTATGAACAGAGGAGCCCATGGGCTACAGTCCATGGGATCACAGGGAGTCAGACATGACTTAGCAACTCAACAACAACAACTCATTATGGCAAAGAGTTAATATTGATAGGACTTCTTCCCGTGGGGACTCTGGGAACTACTAGTCCTCAAAACAGCAGTGGATTAAAAAGAGAAAAAAATCTTAGGTCCACACATCAGTAAGCTATTCAGAATTGGTTGGAGCTCATACTGGCCCAGACTCCTATCCTATGCTTCACCAAATGTGACCTTCATTCCCATGGTTTCCGCTGGGTTCCCAATATCTCCTCTAGCTTAAGTTTTCACCACTGTATGTCAACCAAAGGCATGAAAATAGTAGAAGGAAGTGAAACTTTTACCCTTCAGGGATATTTCTTGGAAATCGGACATGTCATTTCTGCTGGCATTCTGCTAGGCAGAGTTTATTCCTATGGCTGTGCCTTGCTAGAATGAAAACAGGGGAAGTATGGTCTTGGGTCCAGACAGTCATTTGCTCCGCGAAGAACCAGGGGTTCTATTACAATAGAGGAAGGAGAAAACCAAACTAAAAACAATTAGCCTCTTCAACAGACCCCACAAGGTACATGCTCATTCTAAACAGGAGAAAAAACAAAGCTCAGGGAAATTCAACAACCTGGTAACCGTTGCACAGACAATAAAGTATTGTGTGCTTGATGCCAAACAACACTATGCTATGACTCTGATTTTATCCCATTTGACCCACTTTCCAACTCTCTGTATTGGTAGAGATTTGCTAAATTGCCTTCTTGGTGGAGTGAGTTGCAGCCTCACGACATAGTAACTCTAGTGATAGCAGGTCTTTCTTAGAAATGTGCTGTTCATTCCTGGCCAACGTTCCCTAGACGACCAGACCAGTGTGAAGAGCTGAAAACCTGATACCTACATGGCAGTGACAAGAGATGCAGATGGAATATAGAATGGCAGTGGGTGTGTGTTGGAAAATACCCCAGCCAGGGAGCCTGGATACCAAGTCTCAGCTCAGTCTCCAGCCTCAGCTCAGCCACTCATTAACTGTGTTATCCTGGTTCAATCATGACCCACTGTCCCCCAGCTTCCTCCTCCACGTGTTCCTTCTAGCTCTCTCTTTTATTTTAGGTAATATCTGTTTGCAGGATGACTCAAACTGGGATCTGCATTCTAAAACTAAAAAGCCTCTACTTCCCTATGTGGTGCAATTTTAGAATCTGTTGGATTGCAAGACCATGCTTGCTAATTGGGTTTGCATTTTGAATTTTAGAAAATCACATAGGATTAATGGGAAATGCTCATTAACCAGAAGCTCTTTGAGAGCAGGAATCAAGTTTGATTTTTCTCACGGTTATATCCCCAGCAACTGCTAAAGCCCCCGGTAGATGGTGAGCTCTGCAATATTGATTGACTTATTGACCGACATACACAATGTCTTTGCTAGAAAGACACATGTGATCAATTATTCCCCTCCCCGCTCCTCAAGAGCAAGCCTGAGCTTCAAGGGAAAGAGTAAGGAAACCAGGATTTACACAGCACTTATTTTCAGTTTACCTCATTTGCTTTTCACAATAACTCTTCAAGAAAGCTGTAATAATCCTTTTTTTATGGATGAGCAATGTGAGATTCAGAAGGATGAAGTGACTTCTTAAAAACAACTTAAATTTTGACAAGAAATGATCAGAAATTATACCAAGAAAACTATAAAACATATCTGAAAGACACAAAAGTAGACTTTATCAGCATTTATGCCACCTGCTGTCACTCAAACAATGGACAAGGCCATCCCAAATTCAAGGGCAGAGGAAAGATACGCCACCTTTTGCTGAGAGAAACATCATCTAATTTATGGCCACGATATCACAAACATGCAGAGGTGAAAGAGTGCGGTACATCTCCATGGATGGATATGGAGTGACTTCCAGGGAAAAAGCAAAGTGCAAAAGTATATATTTTGCATAAGAAAAATGCAGAAATAGGGGAAACAGAAACGTATCTTTCTGCTTACTTTTGCAAAACGAAATAAAGGAATAATAAAACAGAGAGCAATCAAGTTGTTTACCCACCAGGACCTGAGGGAGTAAAGTAAAAAGAATTAGGAGGAAGAACACATTTTTTGGTAGAGTTTTGTCTTAGAAGGCATGTTAATGTTTTCAATGTTCAAAAAGTAAAATTAAATCAAGAAGGAAAAATTTAAATCTGTATACAAATAGAGATAAATATACCAATAATTACTTCAGTTCCTGGAGGGAAAAAACTGCTATAAAAGACATTGACAAAATTGAAATACAGGCTGTATATAAAATTAGTATATTAATGTTAAAGTTCCAGAAACTGTACTGAGGTTACATTAAGAAACTATCCCTCAATAGTACACATGAAAGTCTTAAGAGGTGTAATCTATACAGCATGATACATGTAATCTATTCTCAAGTGGCTCCAAAAATAAATTCATATTATTATATAATATTGTAGCGGTTCCCCCAAATTTTAGTGCAGTTTTAAGCTGCAATAACTTTAGAAGTATAAATGCTAAAAGCTCACAAGCAGTGGCACTTCAGCGTTCACTTATGTTTCTTTTACTTTTATTTACTTTTGTGAGTTTTGAACATTTTTCTTTAATTTTTTGGCTTCAGAACATTTTTGCCTCTGAATGTATTTTTTTTGTGGCCCATGAGTGTTTGTCCTCTTCAACCAGAGAGGGATTAAAATAAAAAATTAAAAGAGAGGAATAGAACAAGATAGAAAACGTGGCACAATGCTAAAAATTGCTGAATCTGAGCAAAGACTTCCCTGTACCGCTCTTGCAACTCCTCTGTAAGTTTGAAATTATTTCAAAATTTTAAAAACAAAAAAAAATAAAAGATTATACAGTTGGTAAGTGATGTATCCACTTTTTCTTCCTAGGGCTGTCCGATGTCAAAGCTCAAGTTCATTCTTCATGGCACTGCCTTGCACAGTGAGTAGGAGGGATGGATTTGCACTGACCCATTCACATTCTCTAATCACTGGGACCAGGCAGGACCATGGCTACCGCTGGCCAGGACTGGGCAGTCAGCCTGCAGCCATGGAGCAGAGGAGGGGAAGAGCTCCTACTGCCCTTGTCTTTGAAGGAATCACTCTCTAATCACAAGAGCTAATCAGCTCCAGACTTCTCCCTGCAGAGAACCGTGTAATAGGCATGTAAAAGCAATGAAGGGAATTGCTTTGGAAACTTGTGTAAATAACTCTTTGGGCAGGAGAAAGATTGCCAACACCTGCTTTTTGTTTTCTGGTATTTATTAGAGCCACCCTGTGAGGGACCTCTAAGCTTCCTGGATCTTATTCATTTATCTGAGTTCATTCTTGGTTCAGGGTCAGCATTGTTGGGAGTGTAGAAAAAGTTGGCAAGGATCAGAGGAGGGTCACTGACTCTGAGCTTTCAGTAAGTGAACATGGGTCAGAAGTCCCCACATCGACAGTAAAGTCTTTGGGCCAAATCTGATTGTTCACCACGCTTCTCCTAACCTATTACTTCCTACTCCATTCCTCTCACAGTCATTTCTTAACTTATCCATTCATTCATTTACACATTCACTTATCCAATTATAAATAATTAGGCTCATATCATGATAGACACTGTCCTAGATGCTGAGACTACAGTGGTGAATCAGGTACGAGCCCTCAGGAAGAGAAAGGGACAGAGAATTTAGTACATCAAGAGCAGTGCTGTGACAAATACAGGTAGAGGGTCCCTTACCCAGCCTGGTGAGGCCAATCAGGAGGAGTCTCTGGAAATGAGTCTGGAAGATGGTGGGAATGATGAGTTAGGCAGAGGACGAGCATGAATAAAGGCAGGAGAACTTCACCTCTTGCTGCTCAAGTGTGGTCCATCGACCAGCTGAATCAGCGTCACCTGGAGCTTATTAGAAATGTGGACTCTTAGGTCCCACCCTAGATCTTCTGTAGCAGATTCTGCATATTAACAAGGTCCTCTGGGAAGTCCTATGCACATTAATGTTTGTGAAGCACTGTTTAAACGCCATTTCTTGTGGAAATTACCAGTGGTTGCTAGGCATCCACTTAGTCCATCTTAGTCCAGAATGCCCTAACTTACTTCAGACCCCAACGTCCTCAGCCATCTTATGATTTCTGAGAAATGAGAAGTTCCTTTGCTGGAAGAGTTGCTATGTCTAGCTTTCTTCTAGCTATAACACTGGCTGTACTTTTGGAAGCAGTAAATTCCACTCTGAGGACACTAGCCCAAAGGAAAAAAGAAATCCAAGAGAAAATCGTCATTTATGCTCAGATGTAAAATGTTTACAGCCATGTCATCTTCAATCATAGACAATCAAAAGAGAAACAAACCAAATGCCTAGCAATGGCACAGGAGTTGGGGGTGGGGAGCTGGGTGTTTCCTAAACACATGTGGGGGTAGCCAGAGCTGCCTCTGGGGACACGTCAGGATGTCCTGGAATGTGTCTTGGCTTAAAAGTCAGGAAACCTGGGCCTACTTTTCCTTCTGCCCCTTTGAACTGGACCCCCCTTGAGTAAGCCCATTCTCGACTGAGGGCTTCAGGTTCTTGGGCGATCTTTACACTGTGACATTCAATCTGTGCTCCGTGGTGCCCCACATCCTCCCTACCTGTCACCCAGGGAGGGGAGGCCAGATCACAGCTATGAGCAGAGCCAGCAAACACTGCAGGGAGAGAGAGAAAACCTGTATTGAACTCCTAGTCTGAGTAGACTCTATGAAACCCATAAAGACTAATGTTTACTCCACGCTTGCTGTTCGCCAGACTGTTTTAAGTGCTTTACACGAACTAATTCACTTAATGCTCATAATAACACTATAAAGTCAAAATGATTATCACCCCTATTTTCCAGGTAAGATTTAGAAACGGCCTCAGGACGCTCTCTTAGATGTAGCAGGGCCAGGAGTTGAACTAGTTGAGGTCTGTCTCAAGAGCTTACACACATAACCCCTGGCCCAGTGGTGATCCCCAGACCAGCAGCATAAGCATCACTCAGCAGTGTGCAGGAAATCAATATTATCCAGACCCAGGGAATCAGAAACTGGGGGCCAGAGCCCAGAGATCTCAGTTTTAACAGGTTTCCCATTGACCTATGTGATTCAGATGCAAGAAACATTTCTCGAACCACTGCTCTAGCCATTTCCTGATTTTAGTATCCATAACAATCCCTAGAAATAGGTATAATGAGCTCCATTACATCACCATGGCAACTGAGGGTCACATGCTCATGGTCCACCAACAAGAAAACTGAAGAGTCAAGATCTGAGCCCAAGCCACTGATGCCTCAGCACCAGCTCTTTCCACTATACCATGCAATGCCTTCAGTCCCTCTGCAAATATCAGTTTACCTGGAGGTAGCGAAGACCAAGGAAAAGCAGAGGAAGGCATTGGTTCTAATGGTGTGGGGGTGGGGGTAAGGTGGAGGGCGAGGTTTCAGGAGACTGGGGAAAGGGGATGTATGTGGGAAAATGAGCCAGACCTCCTCTCTTTGGCCATTGTGCCCCTGGGGTGCTGGTGGCTGTTTACTTCTGCCTGGTTGGCCAATCCTGTATGTGCCCGACTGCTGATTTTCCTGGGCCCCACGGCACAGGACCTATTTTTAGCTCAGCCCTGATGGGACATGTTTGCCTAGTGTTGCCAAATCACAAGAACAATCACACCCTGGTAGCAGGCGAGCTCGGCTTGGCTCACAGACCACACAGGGCTGCCTGGGCATGCTCCCAGCCTCCGCCCAGATGCTGCTTCCACCTGGACTAGCCCTAGGTGGGGAGGAAGGGATTCCAGGGGAATCCAGGCCATGGCACATCCTTTCTCCCATCCCAGGAGGCTGTTGCTGATGAGGATCTCAAAACTCAGAGGCTCAGAGGGGCACTGTGACTTATCCCCAGGTCCCCAACTAGTTGGTGGTGAGGTAGGAATTCAAAGCCAGGCTTCCTTACTCCTTTTCCCCCCACAATGTAGATAATCTTTGTGTTCTCCAACATGTTTGTGTTTTTGTGTTCTTTTTGCTTCTGCTAACAACCACCACAACAAATCAGCCCAAGGAATGCCAAAGCCCATCCTAACAGATGGAACATCCTAGGAGGCATTGTGGGAATTGAGAGAGCAAACCAGTGACCATAGGAAACGGTTTTCTATGGACAGCAATAGCAATCCAGGGAAACAGCTCAGGGGACCAAATGTTGTGGCTCCTGGTCACAACTGAGGGAGGTATTTTTATGCAAATTTCCCCCCAAACTGCTAAGAGATTCTTCCTCTTTGTTATCTAGTATCTCATCACAACTCACTGAAGAAAAGAAAAAAGCCAGAGATACTTTTTATTATTAATCATCAAGATGTTTGCAATGATACTGACTGCTGTATTTGGTGTCAGACTCTCTGTTTTGCATTCATTAGCTCGTTTAAACCTCACAATAACCTCATGAGCTTTATATTACAAATAGAGAAATGAAGTCTCAAATAGCATAAGTCAGTGGCTCCAGGTCACATAGCTAGTAAGCATCAGAATATCAGAGCCAGGCCTAGAGATAGCCAAGCATGTCAGCTTCACCATATGCGACATGCACTCTAGAAAATTGGAGATTGGTTGGAAAAACGGAGGACAAACAGGCATGAAAGTGCCTTCACATAGCAAATAGGCTATTCTGTAGCATGAGGAATAAGCAAGACTTATCTCCTAGCCAAATCAGTGCTCTTATGTGAAAGGATTTGTTGTTGTTTAGTCACTAAGTTGTGTCTGACTCTTTGCAACTCCATGGATTGTAGCTCCCCAGGCTTCTCTGTCCATGGAATTCTCCAGGCATGAATACTGGAGTGGGTTGTCATTTCCTTCTCTAGGGGATCTTACTGACCCAGGAATTGAAACCTCATCTCCTGCACTGCAGGCAGGTTCTGGATTCTTTACCACTGTGCCACTGGGTGAAAGTTACTAGGATGCAAATATTATCAGTGTAAGAAGGGAGCCCTGTGCCTCATTGAGTAAGCAGCCTCAGATGTAGCTCCTGAGTCTGGAGGTGTGCCAGTAGGAGCTGAAGATGGTGTGTTTAAGAGAGATTAGAAGAGAAGGCTAGAGTCAATCCCTCACAGCTCGGAGATTCCACAGTGTGTGAATACACCAGCCTCTGCAAGGCAGATATCACACCCAGTACTGTCCCCTTGATGACCCAGAACAGACCTGCTAGTTCAGTGTGAGGATGTGTGCTGGGGCATGGCATTACCAGAGATGCAGCCGATTTCCTCTGCATAGGCCTCAGAATGTGCCCTTGGCTCTCTCTTGGCTACACTAGCAAGTCTGGACTCTAGCAAATGGTGACCCCACGCAAAGTCCTCATTTCCCACTGTCTCTGGCTCCTAAACATGGCAATATGGCCAAGGTCTGGTTAATCAAAAGTAAATGGAGCTGCAGCACGCAAATTTCAGAAGTGTCTCTTCTGCCTCTCTCCTGCCTGAAAAACAGATCTAATGACTCAGACTTGAGCAGCCTTCATGAATCACAAGGTGGATGCTATGAACTGAGGATGGCAGAGCAGTAAGACAGCAAGAGCCTGGGTCTGACAATCAGGGGGAGGCTGCTCATGTAACCAGAGAGAGAAAGTAAGTTTACCGTTACTTCTGGGTTTCCCTTACTCCCAGCAGAATCCAATTCTAATCCTTACAAAGTTGAAAAATTCAAAATTCTAAAACAACCACACGAGGAAATGATTGTAAAAGTAAATCTGGAAGGGTTATTATGATGCAAATAATCATAGAAGAGGAGAAAAAAGACAAAGAAGAGAGTGAGAAGAAGAAGACAGGGAAGAATAAGAAGGAGAAAGGAGGTGGGAGTGAGAGAGGAGGAGGTGGGGTGGAGGAGAAGGAGGCAGAAGAAGAATGAAAGGGGAGGGGGATGAGTGGGAGAGAAGAGGGGAGAAGAAGACACCACCAGCAAAAATGACAGTGATGATAATGGCAGGAACGTGTCCTGTTTACAACCAGGCTACACTATTCCTGATGCCAAGCCAGACAGAACTCTGTGTTCCAATGGCCATCATCCTAGTTCCTATGCCCATCGCATCTTAGATGAATCATTGGATCGGCTCTGTATTTAGCATCTGTCTCCAGTCTCTCCTTGACGCTCTTCCATCCATCCTGCAGATTATTATCCTAGACATCAACATCACTCTCCTGCCTCCAATCCTTCCAGACCTCCCTTTGGGTTTCAGACTATATATGAGCGCCTTAGCTTGACATGTGCCAAAAGTCTACCACCCCTGCCTTATACCCACTCCACACCCCATGCCCCTCCTCACCTTCCATTTCAGGAAGGAGAAATTAGTCACTGTCCCCCAAATATCCCTGCTAAATTTCTGCCTCTGTCTCTTTGCTTGCACTGGCTTCTCCACCTGGAATACCCTTTGCTCTCGTCTCTGAGGGTCGACACTTCATCTGTCCTTCTTGTCCCTGGTCAAATGCCCCCTTCTCCAACAATAATCTGCAACTCTTTTTGCTTCAGCTGTGATCAGTCTCAAATGCTCATGCATTTTCTGCTACACAGGCTACCTCCTTCAACCACACCCTGTCTATGGCAAGAGGACTCAACAACAGAAGGAAAAGGTGGAAGAGGAAGAGGAGGAGGGCAGGCATCTGTCTCTGGCATAATCTGGCCTTTTCTGTCTCTTCATTCCTAAGATGCTCTAGGTCAGGTGAATTAAATGACACATCCTGAGATTCTCCACCCCTGAGATTTTGTATTGCTGTGGCCTCCATTTGTAATCTCCTTTCCCCCATAAAGACTCTCTCATTTCTCAAGGCTCCACTCTAGTTTACTTCTCCAGGAGCCTTTCTGATGCTCTGAGTCATCTTTTCCTTTTCTGAACCACCTCCAGACTCAAACAACATCCATCACTCTCCTTGCTCCACTTTACAGATCTGAGTTCTTCAACCTGCTGGATAGAGCATGGAGCTTTGAAATTAGATCTGTCATTGGACAAGAAAGTAAACTTGTTCAGCCTCAGCTTCCCTTTCTATAAAAAAATGTGGATCCTAACTCCTGCCTCACAGAGTAGTTATACAGATTAAATAAGACAAACTGGCTCTAGAAGCAAGGTTAGCATCACCTGCCCCTGAGAACTCAGCATGGAAGCTGGGTGTCACTGTGATCTTGGCAACACCTGAACAAGATGGGCTTGACTGTGGTGTAGGACAAACCCTGCATCTTCTAGAAGCAGAGAGACAACTTGCCCTTGTGTCTAGAGAACCAGCTGACCTCAGGCAAGAGGCGTCTCAAGTGTCCACTTTGGGCCCTGAGACCAAAATTCTGGACATCCTGGGCTTCCTTGTCACCACGAAGCATAGGAGAGCAGCATGGAAGTTCCCATTGACCTGGTGAGGCTGGTCCAACAGGAGCAGCTCTGATGGGAGATCTCAGAAGATCTCAATAGGTGCAGGCCAACTCTCCCTCAGCACTCTCTTCTGGGATGACCCCTCTCAAAGAGCTCGGTTTATTCAGAGACCCGTTCTATCAGAGGGATTTGAATAAATGCAAGGTTTCAGAAGACAGGGGGCAGGGGGCAGCTGGAGGGTGGACAAGGACTCCCCCCTCATTGAATTCACTGACAAAGTCTTTGAGTTAAGATATCAAGTCTGAGGGAAGGAAGTTCAGAAGGCGTGGGTCCTTGTGTCCTGTATTTGATGGGCTGTCATGAAGACAGAAATGTGTGAAGTGGGCCAGATGCAGGAGAAGATGTAGTGTAAATATACCCCCAGGAAGCTGAGTGCAACTGACGATTTCAGAGCAGTTTGGGTCCAAAACCTCCAGCTTTTCTAGAGAAGACATAAATCTGGGTTTTCTTGTGACGTGTTACAATTTTCATTTTGGCAACTCATTCAGAAATTGTCATAACTCTGCACCAAAAAACACTATGCAGCCCAAACAGAACACATCTCTGGAAAATAACAGACCCTGATTTGATAGCTTGTAATCAATAAGGTCTGCCTAGTCAAGGCTATGGTTTTTCCTGTGGTCATGTATGGATGTGAAAGTTGGACTGTGAAGAAAGCTGAGCACTGAAGAATTGATGCTTTTGAACTGTGGTGTTGGGGAAGACTCTTGAGAGTCCCTTGGACTGCAAGGAGATCCAACCAGTCCATTCTGAAGGAGATCAGCCCTGGGATTTCTTTGGAAGGACTGATGCTGAAGCTGAAACTCCAGTACTTTGGCCACCTCATGCGAAGAGTTGACTCATTGGAAAAGACTTTGATGCTGGGAGGGATTAGGGGCAGGAGGAGAAGGGGACGACAGAGGATATGTCTGGATGGCATCATGGACTCGATGGACGTGAGTCTGCGTGAACTCCGGGAGTTGGTGATGGACAGGGAGGCCTGGCGTGCTGCAATTCATGGTGTTGCAAAGAGTCGGACACGACTGAGTGACTGAACTGAACTGAACTGAACTGAATCTTCAAAAGAGATGATCTAGGGTGGCTTCTAGATTGTACTCTCTGTTTATACAACAGTCCATAAATTTAGGATAGCTTGACTCAAATGCTGAGTGTTGGCATCATGTGTCTTAGGGAAATAGACTCGGTTATGTCTCTTCAGTCCCCATCATGATTGTTCCCATCAAGCAAAGAATGGTTAAGAGCACACGGGGGCTGGAGTCAGACAGACCTGGATTCAAATCCCACCTCTGCCACTTTGTAGTCTGTGAATTTGGGCAAGTGATTGAACTTCTGACCTCTGATTCTTCTGCTTGAAATAGTAGCTGAATTTGAGTTTACAAGTGCTTTATGTAGTCACTTACTTCTCTAAAGTTGGTGATGGACAGGGAGGCCTGGCGTGCTGCAATTCATGGTGTTGCAAAGAGTCGGACACGACTGAGTGACTGAACTGAACTGAACTGAACTGAATCTTCAAAAGAGATGATCTAGGGTGGCTTCTAGATTGTACTCTCTGTTTATACAACAGTCCATAAATTTAGGATAGCTTGACTCAAATGCTGAGTGTTGGCATCATGTGTCTTAGGGAAATAGACTCGGTTATGTCTCTTCAGTCCCCATCGTGATTGTTCCCATCAAGCAAAGAATGGTTAAGAGCACACGGGGGCTGGAGTCAGACAGACCTGGATTCAAATCCCACCTCTGCCACTTTGTAGTCTGTGAATTTGGGCAAGTGATTGAACTTCTGACCTCTGATTCTTCTGCTTGAAATAGTAGCTGAATTTGAGTTTACAAGTGCTTTATGTAGTCACTTACTTCTCTAAACAACCCTAGAAGGTGGGCGAAAGTACCATTATTTCCATTCCACAGATGAGAAGACTGAGGCAGAGAGAAAGGTTTCACAGCTGGTAAACAGGAAGCCAAGATGCAAACTCAGACACTCTCTCTCCAGAGTCTGTGCTCTTAAAATTTTGCAATCCTGGACTGAATCTGAGAAATGGGGATGGTAGTGAGAGTGAACCCCAGGATTTTCATGAGAGTAAAATGAGGATGTGTGTAAGATAATTAGCCCAGTGCTTGCATATTCTAACAGTACAATTAAAGGTGCTTATTAAGTTTTTCCAGTGTTCATTCTCACTATCCTTCTTGTGTCTGTCTTTCTCTCTGTCTCTTCCAATTATTAGAGTCAGGATTATTTCGACACCCACCTCTGGACGAAACCCTTTCCTATTTACCCCCACACCAGGGCTTATTCTTGTTCACTTTTCTGTTCCCTTCGATCTCTCCCTAGTTCCTCCCTAACCTTTTTGTTTAATCCTAGGGATTATTTATCAGGTAAATCTATCATTAGGTAATGTTTTAATAACACGTTTCCCATCAGATAGTGGATATTACGTATTCCTTATAACCAACCATGCACTATGGTAAATATTATCCTCAAAAGGAAATTCATGACTCACGAATAACCAAACAGCCAACTGGGAAGCCAGGGAGTTCTCACTTATGAAAATTATTATTGTTTGATTGATTTTAACCCACCCACTGCCTGAGGGTCCTTTGAGTCATGCTGTACCTATGCAGCATGCAAACCATCAAGGGCTGATTGGCTGGGGATGAAGTCAGGGTTATTTAATATCCTATATTTATAATATCTACTTACAAGGGAAAAACTCCTCTGTTTTATGCAATTACCTATAATCAGGAATTTGCTGGCAAGGAACACTTGCAAACACTGACAGTGGGTCCCTTGCCTCACCTGCCCCAGCAGGCCAAGAGATGCTGTGCAGTTCCTCTCCTCCATCCTAGGGCTGAGCTGCATGGAAGGGTCTAGTTCGGGCAGTCACTCATGCCTGATATGAAGCCCAGCATGGCCACTGACTTGCTCTATGACTTCAGACAAGTGCCAAGTTGTCTCCGAGCCTCAGTTTCCCTCTTAGGAAGATCACTAAGTTCTTCAGTCACTCAGTTGTGTCTGACTCTTTGTGACCCCAGGGATTGAAGTACACTAGGTTTCCCGGTCCTTCACCATCTCCTGGAGCTTCCTCAAACTCATGTCCATCGAATCGGTGATGCCATCCAACCATCCTGTCCTCTGTTTTCCCCTTCTCCTTCCTTCAATCTTTCCCAGAATCAGGGTCCTTTCTAATGAGTTGGCTCTTCGCATCAGGTGGCCAGAGTATTGGAGATTCCCCATCCTGAAACCCCCTCCCTAAAGTAATTAACTTCCAATTAAAATAAACAAATTTATATTTAAAAAAAGTATTGGAGCTTCAACTTCAGCATCAGTCCTTCCAATGAATATTCAGGATTGATTTCCTTTTGAATTGATTGGGTTGATATCTCTGCAGTCCAAGGGACTCTCCAACACCATAGTTCAAAGGTATCAATTTGTCATTGATTAGCCTTCTTTATAGTCCAACTCTCACACCCATACATGACCACTGGAAAAACCATAGCTTTGACTAGACAGAACTTTGTCAGCAAAGTAATGTCTCTGATTTTTAATATGCTGTTTAGGTTGTCAGAGCTTTCCTTCCAAGAAGCAAGTGTCTTTTAATTTCATGGCTACAGTCCAAATCTGTATATTGTCACCCTGCTTTGAACTAATTTGGAACTAGTCCATTGTTCCATGTCTGGTTCTAATTTGCTTCTTGACTTGGATATAGGTTTCACAGGAGGCAGGTAAGGTGATCTGGTATTCCCATCTCTTCAAGAAGATTACCATGAAATCTCAGGAAGATTACCATGAAAGTTAAATCAGATAACGTTCAGTTTCAGTTCAGTCGCTCAGTCATGTTCAGCTTTTTGAGACCTCCATGGATTACAGCATGTGAGGTTTCCCTGTCCATCACCAACTCCTGGAGCTTGCTCAAACTCATGTCCATCAAGTCGGTGATCCCATCCAATCATCTCATCCTTTGTTGTCCCCTTCAGTTGACTGAAGCAACTTAGCATGCATGCATGCATTGGAGAAGGAAATGGCAACCCACTCCAGTATTCTTACCTGGAGAATCCCAGGGGCAGAGGAGCCTGGTGGGCTGTCGTCTATGCAGTCACACAGAGTCGGACACGATCAAAGCAACTTAGCAGCAGCAGCAGCAAGCCTGGAAACTATGCCTCCTCCATACAATAAGGTCAAAATCCAGGTTACCTGTCCTCGAGCACTTCCGCATGTGTGGGAGTGGAGTGGATAGATGCAGGGTCATTTAGAGGTAGACATCATATCATCCTTGCCACTTGGAGCTCACGAGGAACCGAGATTCTCTGTGTTAGGTGTAGCATCCAGACCACCTTGATGCCTGTGCTTCGACTCCAGAGTTACAGGATCACAATCTCTGGAGAAAAAGCGACAGGTCCTGTGTTCTCACAAATCCCTCTGACATTATGTACACTTGTCTGGAGTGAGACGCATCCAAGATTTGTCACGTGTTCACTATTCATTCCTTCAGTCAATAGATATGTGTTGAGGGTATTATGTGCCAGACAAGTGTGTTACATGCACTGTTTCAGCACATCTACCTAACAGGCTCTGTTAGCCTTATTGCTGCAGTCAGAGAGCTAAGGAAAGCACACACTTCACATGACTGGATGTGTTAATGTCGTAACAAAGGGACATAGAATGTGCCCTGGAAATCCCTAAAAGGGAGAAATTGGGCTTCCCAGGTGGTGCTAGTGGTAAAGAACCCACTTGCCAATGCAGCAGACACAAGAGATTCAGTTTCCATCCCTGGGTTGGGAAGATCCCCTGGAGGAGGTCATGGCAACCCACTCCAGTATCCTTGCCTGGAGAATCCCCTGGACAGAGGAGTCTGGCGGGCTACAGTCCATAGGATCATGAAGAGTCAGAGATAACTGAAGCAACTTAGCATGCACATCTACTAAAGAGAAGCAGTGCAAAGAAGCCTTTAAAAAGGGCCTGATCAAATGTCCCTCCAGCAGAGTTTTGGAGTCCTTCAGGCATGGGCAAGTACTAACTCACCGAAAAAAAAAAAAAAAAAAAAAGCCAATTACTCCCAGGCTCCCTAGTTACAAGGTGTGGAAACACAGATGAGCTGTTCCCCAGAGAGATTTACACATCAGTAAGCACTTTGTGTGCTTCTCAGACATAATTGATAGCTTAATAATCATATCCATATGCCCCAAGAAGAAAGCATGGGGCTTTTCTATTTGATTATGGGGGAATGAGAGGTGTTTTAACAACAAATTGTCATTCTTCAACTATTCTGAGTCAGTGACATCTATTTTTCTCTAAATAAAATCAAGTATAGCTTGCGGTTACAGAACTATGAGTGTGATGCCTATCAGATACATGAGATTAAAAAGAGAGAGAGAGAGAATATTCAGTGTTGGCAAGGGTGCGGTGAAATGGCCATTCTCAGACACTGCTGAAGCTGATGGAAGTGTAAATCGTTACACCCTTTCTGAGGGGTATTCGGTAACATGTGTCAAGTACTTGAATGAATATTCATACCTTTCAACTGCATCATCCTCACTCTCTTCATGAAATAAACAAAGGCTTGGAAAAAAATTTATCAAAAAAAAAAAAAAAAAAAAAAAGCCAATTACTCCCAGGCTCCCTAGTTACAAGGTGTGGAAACACAGATGAGCTGTTCCCCAGAGAGATTTACACATCAGTAAGCACTTTGTGTGCTTCTCAGACATAATTGATAGCTTAATAATCATATCCATATGCCCCAAGAAGAAAGCATGGGGCTTTTCTATTTGATTATGGGGGAATGAGAGGTGTTTTAACAACAAATTGTCATTCTTCAACTATTCTGAGTCAGTGACATCTATTTTTCTCTAAATAAAATCAAGTATAGCTTGCGGTTACAGAACTATGAGTGTGATGCCTATCAGATACATGAGATTAAAAAGAGAGAGAGAGAGAATATTCAGTGTTGGCAAGGGTGCGGTGAAATGGCCATTCTCAGACACTGCTGAAGCTGATGGAAGTGTAAATCGTTACACCCTTTCTGAGGGGTATTCGGTAACATGTGTCAAGTACTTGAATGAATATTCATACCTTTCAACTGCATCATCCTCACTCTCTTCATGAAATAAACAAAGGCTTGGAAAAAAATTTATCAGTCACAACACTGGCCCTCATAAACAGCATTAAAGCAGAAAAAATTAAAACATTTCACCACAGAGATTGGTTATATAAACAGTCACAAGTTCCCAGGATAGAGGTGAAATACACTCTAAACCCCTTGGAGGTAGGGATCCTCAGCACCTACCACAGTGCCTGGCTCGTAGTGAACACGGAGCAAATCTTTGCACGGTGTAGTCAGGTGTGAGAGCTTTGAAGATGCACCTCCTGGCTCTCACTCTGCAGTTGAGAACTTCACCTCACTGTCTCCTCTGCAAAATGAGGGTGAACATAAAATATCTTCCACAGGATTCTATTCAGATAGAAGGCCACAATGAACACAAAAGGTGGCATTAACACGGAAGCACAAAATAAATGGTATCTGCTCTGATGATCCACAGGAGTTCATAAGGGAACATCCTCTTGGTTAGTAAAAACCAGCACCTCAAATACATTCAATGAGACTCAACAGTTGCAACAGGAAAGTACAAATGGAGTTGCTGTTTTAGCTACCAGGTCATGTCTGACCTTTTTGCAACCCCACGCTGTAGCCCACCAAGCTCCTCTTGTCCACGGCATTTTTCCGGGCAAGAGTACTGGAGTGGGTTGCCATTTCCTTCTTCGGGGGATCTTCCCCCAGAGATCGAATGTGCGAATCCCGCATTGGTAGGCAGATTCTTAACGCTGAGCCATCAGGGAAGCCCTACAAGCGTGGTATTTATACTTAAAAGATGAGAAGGAAGCTTACTTCTCATGTGGATCTCTGAACCACAAGGAACACCATAATTTTTATGAGCAGAGGAACAACGTGCCCCTGAAAGTCTTGTGATGAAAGACAGAGTTTAACACATCGAATGTGCGAATCCCGCATTGGTAGGCAGATTCTTAACGCTGAGCCATCAGGGAAGCCCTACAAGCGTGGTATTTATACTTAAAAGATGAGAAGGAAGCTTACTTCTCATGTGGATCTCTGAACCACAAGGAACACCATAATTTTTATGAGCAGAGGAGCAACGTGCCCCTGAAAGTCTTGTGATGAAAGACAGAGTTGAACACACATATGGTTCACTCTCTGCATTCACAGACCCGGAAGGGATCAAAGCAACTCAGCAGGATCTGGGGGCCAGGGGCTGGAGGAGCAGTGGGGAGCAGGGAAGAGAATCATGCTGTAATCAGTTCTTGAAAAGGCAAATGCAGGGCTTTGAAAACTTCATTCACATCAAACCACACGTTCGCTGTTAAGACTTGGCCTTTGCTTGCTGATACGAGGTGCCCCAAATGAAACTCAGTTCTTGCCATACTTCTAGAATTGGTAGAGAAACATCTGAGAACTCAGGGAAAGGTCTGTCATTTGCTGTGTCAAGGTTTCCCCAACGCACTTCTTGGCTCTAGACAGAGCACATGCCTAGACGGTTTTCCAGAACTTTGTCTAACACTTTCAACTAGATCTTGCCGATCTAAAGATCCTATTGGGTAATCCATGTTTTCAGAGCCTACTCTAAAGCTTCCTGGTGGCATGGGAAGCCCACCTTAATCTGTGGTTAAGAGCAATGATATGGAGTGACTTTGTGATTTAAAGGAGCTACAGACAGAGTTTATATATGGACTTTTAAGATGTTTCCCAGGTCACCAGCCTTAAGTACCATCAGGAACCAGAGGAAGGCCAATGACACAAAACCATTTTTGTGGTTCTACCCCCACCTCCATTGGACTGTTGGTCCAGAAGTGGGCTGTGAGGATGGAAAATGGGAGAGAAACCATTCCTGTATGTACAATTAAAGTATTAACTACTAAAATCAAGGCTGACCAACCCCTGACTGAAATCGTATCTACTGAGGGACATATTGAGAAGATTTATTCATCACAATACAAGGGGAATTTTTTCTGTTTTAAACTGCCTTAAGAAATCAAAGCAGAGAGATCTGGGACAGTGCTGGTTAAAAGGCAGATTCCCAGGTTTCAGGCCAAGAAATTCCTATTTGGTGGATCTGCCTGGACACTGTTATCTGTATTTTTACTAATCATACCAGGTAAAACCCACAAATCTAGGAAAACTTCATGTTAGGAAATAAATTCTCATTTGCTTGAGAAGTTAATTGGCTTTTTGGACTTGGCAAAGGCAGGTGCCACAACTCATCTTGATGAGAGAGGTTAAAAAAAAACAACAACAACAAGATTTACATTTTCAAAATTTTTACAACATAGTAGGACTTGGAGGTTTTCCTATTGTCAGCCCCTGTCACAATCTTAGTGCTTGGACTTGGGAGAGAAAAGAACATGGCCAGCCCCATGGAAGGAGGCTGTAGCCAAGAGTGAGTCACTGCCTTCAAGGGACAGATGATGAATGCTGTCTGACATTTAGCTTTACTTGTCTCCTTTCTTGTGATGTGACTTCCTTACTTCATCACCAAATCTTTAGTAAAATGCTCTATACAAAATGGCTCTGTGTTGCTAGGGCATTGGGAGATGAGGAGAGAGGAGCATGCTGGGTTTTTCCAATGAAATAACTAGAGAGAACTCGAATAGCCATGGGAAAGGGGACCTGAGAGTGAAAAGTGAGTGAGAACTGAGGTGGAGGGGAAATTCATAGAACAAAGAGGAAGGGCTTCGCAGGCCGTCTGCGGAAACTTGAGGGACCCTCCCTCTGGAAAGTTTGAGAAGACTGCTGGAAGCCTGGGGTTTGTGGGATATCATTTGTTGTTGTTTAGTCACTAGGTCAGGTCCGATTCTTCGTGACCCCATGGACTGTAGCCCGCCAGGCTCCTCTGTGGGATTTCCCAGAGAAGAATACTGGATCCTGTCTCCTTCTCCAGGGGATCTTCTCGACACAGGGATTGAACCCAAATCTTCTGCATCTCCTGAACTGCAGGTGGATTCTTTAACACTGAGCCACCAAGGGAAGCCCAGGGGATATTGTTTACATACAATAAAAGACTCCCACTGTATTTGTACTGTTTAATCAACTTTGACAAATGTATACAGCCAAGATCTCTAATACCATCTATAATACCTAAAAAATTTCCTTCGGCTCATTCTACTAATAAACCCCCACATATCTCTGGTGGTAAGAAATGGATAAACAAGTTTTTGTCACTGTAGATCAGTTTTGGCTTTTCTAGAATTTCATATGAACAGAATTATATAGTATAGACCCTTTAGTATAGAGTGGTAGTGTAGGTTCCTCCATGTGGTTGCATCTTTCAGTAGACCGATTGGTTGACGGCTTGACTGTTGATCCATTCATCTGTTGGTGGTCATTTGGGTTGTTCCCAGTTTGGGGACAGTATCAAAAAAACTGTTATGACCATTTGTGTACAAGTCTTTGTGCGGACATATGTTTTGATTTTTCTTATGTGAACAACTTGAAGTGGAATTGCTACGGTGTCGGACTGTGAAGAAAGCTGAGTGCCAAAGAATTGATGCTTTTGAACTGTGGTGTTGGAGAAGACTCTTGAGAGTCCCTTGGACTGCAAGGAGATCCAACCAGTCCATTCTGAAGGAGATCAACCCTGGAATGTCTTTGGAAGGAAAGATACTAAAGCTGAAACTCCAGTACTTTGGCCACCTCATGTGAAGAGTTGACTCGTTGGAAAAGACCCTGATGCTGGGAGGGATTGGGGGCAGGAGGAGAAGGGGAAAACAGAGGATGAGATGGCTGGATGGCATCACGGACTCGATGGACGTGAGTCTGAGTGAACTCCGGGAGTTGGTGATGGACAGGGAGGCCTGGCATGCTGCAATTCATGGGGTCACAGGGAGTTGGACACGACTGAGCGACTGAACTGAGCTGAACTGGGGTAGTCATAGGGGCTTCCCAGGTGGTGCTAGTGGTACAGAACCTGTCTGCCAACTCAGGAGACATGAGACACAAGTTCAATCACTGGGTCAGAAGGATCCCCTGGAGGAGGGCATGGCAACCCACTCCAGTATTCTTGCCTGGAGAATCCCATGGACAGAGAAGCCTGGTGGGCTACAGTCCATGGGGTCACACAGAGTCAGACATGACTGAAGCAACTTAGCATGCACATAGGGTAGTCATAAGAGGCATATGTTTATAAGAAAGTGTTTTTTTCCCAGAGTGGTTGTGCTGGCTTTGTTACCATCAGCAACACAAAAATTTTTAGTTAATCCACATCCTATCAATACTTGATATTACAGTCTGTTTTGGACATTTTAATGTCTCATTGTGATTTTATTCGATATTTCCCTAATGATTAATACTATTGAGCATCTTCTCATACGTATTGGCCACTTTTATATCTTCTTTTGGAAAGTATGTGTTCTAGACTTCTGCTCACTTAAAAATATTTTTTGTCATGTTATGATTTAAGAATTGCTTATATACACTAAATACTTGTCCTTTGTCAGAATTAGCTATGACAAATATTTTCCCAGTCTATGGGGTAGCTTTTTAGTCTTTTGATGATGTTTCTGGAATAGTAGCTTTAATTTTTCATGAAGTCTAGTTCATCTAATCGTCCTTATACTGTTTGTGTTCTGTCACAATATTTGCCAACAGAGAGGTTGAAAATATTTGCTCAATGTTTTCTTCTGCAAATGTGTAGTCTTAGCTTTTACATTTAGATCTATGATCCATTTCAAGTAATTTTTTGATTTTCTGATTTAAGTTTGTGAGTTAATGGTCTTGATCTTACAATGAAAGTCTTCTTTCACCTTTACATGTATTAGTTGCAAGATTTTCATAGATGCTCTTTATCAAGTTGTTGAGGAAGTTCCCTTCTATTCTTAGGTTAAGAAGTATTTTCTTTCTTTTTCATAAAAATAATGAATGAATATAATTTTTCAAATGCTTTTTTCCACCCACTAAACATTTCTTTTTACTATCAATATGTTAAGTGATATTAACTGATTCTTATATGTTAAACCATCTCTGTATTCTTGGAATAAACCCCAACTGGATGCAGTATATTACCCTTTTTAAAGTATTCCTGGCTTTCCCGGTAAGCGGCCTGAGGTGACCCCTAAAAATGGTGCGCTATTCACTTGACCCAGAAAACCCCACAAAATCATGCAAATTAAGAGGTTCAAATCTTTGTGTACACTTAAAGAACACTCATGAAACTGCCCAGGCCATAAAGGGTATGCATATCTGAAAAGCCACCAAGTATCTGAAGGATGTCACGTTAAAGAATCAATGTGTGCCATTCTGTCGTTACAACGGTGGAGTTGGTAGCTGTGCACAGGCCAAACAGTGGGGCTGGACTCAGGGTCAGTGGCCCAAAAAGAGTGCTGAATTTTTACTACACATGCTCAAAAATGCAGAGAGTAATGCTGAACTTAAGGGCTTAGATGTAGATTCTCTGGTCATTGAGCACATCCAAGTGAACAAAGCCCCCAAGATGCGGCACAGGACTTACAGAGCTCACGGTCGGATCAACCTCTACATGAGCTCTCCCTGCCACACTGAGATGATCCTTACTGAAAAAGAACAGATTGTTCCTAAACCAGAAGAGGAGGTTGCACAGAAGAAAAAGATATCCCAGAAGAAACTGAAGAAACAAAAACTTATGGCCCGGGAATAAATGCCGCAAAAAATAAATGCAAATAAAAGTAAAAATAAATAAATAAATAAAGTATTCCTGGATTTTATTTGCTATTTTTTAAAAGGTTTTTTACACCAGCCTCAGGAAAGGTATTAGTTTGTGTAGTTTATTCTTATAAAGTATTTGGTTTTGATTGCAAGATAAGTCTAACCTTATAAAATAAATTGTGAAGTGTTTCCTGAAACAATCTATGCAGGATTCATACTATTTCATATTTATTATTATTGGAGCTGAAGCTCCAATTCTTCGGCCATCTGATGCAAACAGCCAACTCATTGGAAAAGACCATGATGCTGGGAAAGATTGATGGCAGAAGGAGAAGAGGGTGACAGAGGATAAGGGTAAGGGTGACAGAGGATAAGATGGTTGTATGGCACCACCAATGCAGTGGACATGAACTTGGGCAAACTGTGGTAAACAGTGAGGGACAGGGAAGCCTGCTGCCGTCCATGGGGTCTTGAAGAGTCAGACACAGCTTGGTGACTGAACAATATATTATTTCTCCCTTAAATGTTTGATATAATCTATCTTGGAAGTCTTTATTTTTTATCAATGGAAAGGTTTTAATAACAGTTTCAAATTCTATAGGTGATTTAGGGCATTATATAGGTTTTCTCTTTTTTCTAGTATTAGTTTGGCAATTTGAGTATTTCAAGAAACCAAGAAACTTGTGCATTTTATTTACATTGTCAAATGTTTGGTATAAGATTGCTTAAAATATTACCTATTATTCTTTAAATTTCTGTAGGATTGTAAATTTGTGATTGTAACAATATTCCCTCCTTTATCCCTATTATTGATCATTATGCTTTCTTCATCTCCTATTTGATGAGTCTACTAGAGATTTGTCCACTTATTTATGTTTTAGGAAAGAACAGCTTCTAGATTCATTGATTTCCCTAAGATGATGGTTCCATTATATGTAATTGCCATTATTTTTATTATTTCTTTACTTCTACATACTTAGGTTTGAAGTTGTTTTCTTTTTCTAGCTGATCTTGGATATCCCTAGTTTTCTAACATAAGCTTGTAAAGCCATAAATTTCTCCCTTAACTGCATTCCACCAACTGTGATGTGAGTTGTCATTTTCATTCAATACAATATATTTTCTAGTATATGTTGTGGTTATTTTCTGACCCATGAGTTATAGAGAACTGTGTTATTTAATTTCCAAATACTTAAGAATATGCCACACGTGTCTGGTAGTATGATTTCTAATATATTTTTATTTTGGTCAAAGAAAATATTTCATAGATTTCAATATTTTAAAAAGTATTATTTCCGGGCTTTCTTGGTGGCTCAGTGGTAAAGCACCTGCCTATCAATGTATGAGTCGTGGGTTAGATCGCTGCTCTGGGAAGATTCTACACGGCGAGGAGCGCCTAAGCCCGTGTACCACAACGGTTGAGCCTGTTCTCGAGAGCCCTGAAACTACAACTTCTGAGCCCATGGGCCACAGTTGTTGAAACCCTTGCTCCCTAAAGCCTGTGCTCGGCAACAGGATAAGCCACTGTGATGAGAATCCTGAGCACTGTAACTAGAGAGCAGGCCCTCCTCCCTGCAGCTAGAGGAAAGCTTGCACAGCAGTGAAGACTCAGCACAGCCAAAAAAAAAGTATTATTTCCCTGCATATGGTGTGGTGGTTGTTTCATCCCAAGTCATGTCTGACTCTTGCAACCCCATGGACTATAGCCTGCTAGACTCCTTTGTCCATGGGATTCTCTAGGCAAGAATACTGGAGTGGGTTGCCATTTTCTTCTCCAGGGAATCTTCCTGACCCAGGGATTGAAGCCAGGTCTCCTGCATTGCAGGCAGATTCTTTACCAACTCAGCCAAGAGGAAAGCCCCTCTTGCCTATGGTAGATTTTGTTAAATGTTCCATGTGCACTTGAAAAGTATGTGCATTCTGGGTAGAATGTTCCATAAATATCAATAATATCAAGTTGCTGATACCTTTTTTGAAGTCTGCTACATTTCTTTAACTTTTTATTCTGTTGTATTGGGATCTAGTCAATTAACAATGTTGTGATAGGTGAACAAGGAAGGAACTCAGCCATACATATACATGTATCCATTTTCTTTATAACAAACAGTCTGAGGATTTGTCTATTTCCCCTTTTGCTTCCTGCATTTTGAAGATCTGGGAGAGGGATTTAAGATTATTGTGTCTTTAGGATGAATCGACCCTTCTGTCATTATGAAACATCTCACTATAACCCTGCTCATACTGTTTTTGCTGAAACCTACTTTGTCTGATATTATTACAATCCAAATTTCTCAAGGCTGGTGTTTTCATGGTTTTTTTTCCCCCCACCCTTTTACTCTATATCTTTATAGTTAAAGAGGTTTCTAATAGTCTATTGTTGAGACTTGCATTTTTTTTTTAAATCTAGACTTACAATATTTGCTTTCCAATTTAAGTATTTCCACTTCTTGCATTTACTGTAATTAGCAATAGTGTGCTTCATTCTATCATCTTGTTATTTGTTTTCCATTTGTCCCATCTGTCCTTTGGCCATTCTTCACCTTTTTACACCTTCCTTTGATTGATTATTCCACTTTCTCTCCATTATAAGCTTATTTGTTTACCATTTTATTTTATTTTCAGTGGTTGCTCTAGGCAGGGGTTAGCAAAATACAGCCTGTAGTCAAATCTGACCCACTATTTATTTCTATTTAAAAAATTTGATTGGAACTCATTCTCACTTACTTTTGTATTGTTTTTAGCTGTCTGTGTAGCTAGTGAGTTTTATGCTATAAATCAGAGTTAAGTAGTCATGACAGTGACCTTCTTCCCCAGAAGACTAAACTATGTATTACCTGATCCTTCATAGAAGGAGTTTGCCAACTCCTGCTGTAGTGTTTCCTATGTTTCTGTAAATTATCACAATCTACCTTCAAATAATATTATTATACCACTTCACATATAAAAACTATAATACAATATACTTTCATTTTCCCCCTCCTGTTCTTTGTCCTATATTTTATTTCTGCATATATTATAACCCCCAAATACATTTTATTGTTTTACTTTGAAGAGTCCAAAATTTTTAAAGAAATTAAGAAATAAAAGGTATTTCATATTCACTCATACATTTACCATACTTTGCATTCTTCCCTTCTTTTCTACATCCAAGTTTCCAGCTGTTGAAATTTTTCCTCTGTCTAAAGGACATCCTTCAGTATTATAGTTCAGCTCTTCTGGTAAGAAATGATCTCAGCTCATATTTGACTGAAAGTCTTTATGTCATCTTCATTCCTGAAGACAGTTTTTATTGGCTATAAAATCTTAGGTCAACATTTGCTTTTTCTTCTTCTATTATTCAGCACTTTAACTATAGTGTCCTGTTGCCTTCTTACATAGTTTCAGATAAGAAGTCTATAATCATTTTTTTTTAATCTTTGTTCCTCTATACGTAATGTGTCTTTTTTTCCTTTCGTTAGTTTGATGATTTTTCTCATTACCACTTGTTTTCCAAAACTTGGTTATAATGTGCCCTTGTGGAGTTATCTTTGTTACCTTGATTGAGGCTCATTAAACTTATATTTTTGATCAAATTTGGGAATTTTTAATTATTACATTTAAACTATTCTTCTGCTTCCCTTTGCCCTAGCCTTTCCTTTTGTTATTCTGTTAAACCACTTCAAAACTGTCTTAAATGTCACTAAGACACTGTTAGTTATGTTTTTCAATTATTTTCTTCTATGAGATTCATTTGTTTACCTTCTACTACCATATCTTCAATTTATTAATATTTTTTTCTTCAGTATATAATATACTCCTAATTTTTCTAGAGAAGTTGTCATTAGCATATATTTTTTTAATCTCTGGAAGTTTCATTTTGTCTTTTTAGAAGTCTTTCATTTCTCTTCTCACCAAATTCATGCTTACCTTTGAGTAAGTCCATATAACAAGAGCTGTTTAAAGTTCTTCTCTGCAAGTCTATCATCTGTATAATTTCTGACTCTGTTTCTATTGACTGTTTTTTTCCTGAATATAGATAACATCTGGCTACTTCTTGACATATCAAGAATTGACATATCCACATATTAGTGGATAATGACTCTTGTGCTTTATGCTGTGTCTGGATTTTGTGGTTATCCTTTAAAGAGTGTTGAGCTTTGTTCTAGCAGGGAAAATAACTTGCTGATCAGCCTGATCCCTTCCAGGCTTATTTCCAAGATATTTTAGAGCAAGTCTAGAGAAGTCTTACCTCTAGAGGCAGTTTAACCCTATACTGAGGCATGACACCTCTCTGGTCTCTACTGAATGTCCCAGGTGATCTCTCTGCTTATAGTGGTTGGAGTCTCCTGACTCTGTGACTTCTGTGAACTGCTCAGCCTATAGCTCCCTAGTCATCTACTGCCTGGCCTCATGGAGTTATGCCTTAGGCATACATGTATGTGTATTTAGCAAAGACTCTGAAGTACTTTCTCTGTGTTGCTCTCTTTTTCTGAAAGTCTGCGCCACAATTTTGAGTCACCTCAACCTCCCAGATCTTCGATATCTGTCTTCTCAACTTACTCAGACTGCGGTGCTCTGCTTAGGATTCCCTTTGCTGCAATGAGATCCAGAATGTGATTCCAAGCAGAAAGTCAAGGGCTTACCTCACTTATTTCCTTTTCTTGGGAATCATAATACATACTGTCTGTTGTTCAATATTTGAAAACAGTTATTTTGTATATTTTTTCCAGTTTCCTTATTGTTTATGATGGAAATATATGTCTGGACACTATCACCCCACCATGGCCTGAAATGGAAGTTCAACTATTATACTTTTATTTGTACATTTAGAGAAAAGGGTAAACCTCAAGACTGGAAGCAGGGATAATCATGTTACAATAGCAAAATGAAACATGTACAAAGAGTGATGTCTAAGATGTATTCATTGAGGGAAGTATGGTGTCTAAGACTAGGAAAGTGATAATCCAACTTAATTCTACTCCACACACAACTGGCCTTGTTCCTCCATTCATTTATTCCATAAATATGTTTTGAGCACAATCTTTGTCACTGTGCTAAGCCACTGTTTTAAGCTAACAGGATGAATGAGATATAGCCTTTGTCCTCACAGGCTAGGGAGAAATAGACAGCATGGAAATAACAATACATTATGATAAGTAATACAGGAGAGAGAATCCCATGGGTTATGAGAACACAAAGGATGGAAAGCTGTCCAACTTGAGTGGGGGTGGGAGTATCAGGATGCACTGTCTATACCTTTGTGTCTTTGGACCAGTTGTGACACTTCCCATATGTGAAAGGTAACTTGAAGCTGTCAAGACATTACATATACAAATCCATGCTATTTATTATGACCATTATTTCATAAAACTAAAGACATCTTATTCTTTAAAATAAAAGGATAAAGGCAATGTTTTCAATGGATTAGATTTTGACATATGGAAAATTTAAAAAAAAAAAAAAGATGGCTGTCTACAGGAGATAATGACTTAGGAGCGGAGTCCTGATGGATGAGTAAGAATGTGTCAGATGAAGAAAGTGGGAGGAATTAGGGTTAAAGCACACACATGCAAAACTATATTTAATTTCTTTAGGGAATTATATATATTTCAGAGTGGATGAAGTAGCACGTGGAAAGAATAAGAGTGGAGTGAGATGAAGCTAAAAAGAGACGTAGGAGCTGAGTAATATAAGGTATTATTTTAAAACAATTCTATTCTAGGAGAACTGAGGAACTATTGAATAGTTTCTCCAGGTGAATAACATGGTCTAATTTCTTTTTAAATATCATGGGCTGCAGTTTGGAAAACAGGGATATATGGAAGAAACAATAATCCATCAAGGAGACTTAGCATTAATTTAGGCAAAAGATGCTTTGGACCTATGGACCATCTATGGGGTCGCACAGAGTTGGACACGACTGAAGTGACTTAGCAGCAGCAGCTTTGGACCTAAGCTGTTACTAGAAACGGGAACTTAGACAGTAGATGAGTGAGAGGTATTTAGAAGCTGTAAACAACTGAGCCTGAAGACTGGCCAGATGTGGGGAGTAGGAAAGAGGCAGAAGCCATAGGCAGTACTTGGAGTTTCACTAGGCTGACTCAAGTTTTCTGTTTAGAGATAGCAGATTTCTTTGTTTCTGTCTGAATTGACTATTGTTTTGCCACGTGTGTGATTCTAGCCTTCTGGTTACCTGGGCCTGTGTACTTCCTTTGGGCATTTGAGATCGTTTCCTGTCTGCTAAGCTGCCTTTCATCTCCTGCCTCCTCTAACAGAATCTGTGTGAGCCAGTACTCCTGGCTGCTCTCCTGGTTCTGCTTGGACTACCAGGCTGGGTACCTTATCGGGTCTATCTAATTTTTCTATGGAACTTCCCATATTTATTTCTATGACTCATGGAAAATTATGACATGGAGCTGGCAAAATAATACTTGGAAGTCAGCAGTAGAAGGCAGTCAGGCACCATGTGGTACAATATGGCAATTTTGTCACCAAATAATTAAAAGCATAGATTTATCATTTCATTCATACATTCACTCAACATGTGTCGATTTTACTATCCTTCATAGGTCAATATATTGATGACTTATTAGTAATTATAACTGCCCCATGTATAGATATAGATATAGTCTTGCAAGATTGTATTGGGTAAGAAAGATGTTGATTTCCTTGCACTATGGAGATCATGGTAAAGTGTCTGTCTACAATGCAGGAGACCCAGGTTCAATCCCTGGGTCAGGAAGATCCCCTGGAGAAGGAAATGGCAGTACTATTGTGGCAAGAATACACAGAAGAATTGTACAGAAAAGATCTTCATGACCCAGATAATCATGAGGATGTGATCACTAATCTAGAGCCAGACATCTTGGAATGTGAAGTCAAGTGGGCCTTAGAAAGCATCACTAAGAACAAAGCTAGTGGATGTGATGGAATTCCCGTTGAGCTGTTTCAAATCTTGAAAGATGATGCTGTGAAAGTGCTGCACTCAATATGCCAGCAAATTTGGAAAACTCAGCAGTGGCCACAGGACTGGAAAAGGTCGGTTTTCATTCCAATTCCAAAGAAAGGCAATGCCAAAGAATGCTCAAACTAC
>SJYX01010330.1:33718-112109 GCA_006410675.1 Oreotragus oreotragus
ACCGAGGATGAGATGGCTGGATGGCATCACGGACTCGATGGACGTGAGTCTGAATGAACTCTGGTAGATGGTGATGGATAGGGAGGCCTGGCTTGCTGCGATTCATGGGGTCGCAAAGAGTCGGACATGACTGAGCGACTGAACTGAACTGAACTGATTGCTTGAAAAATCCCATGGACAGAGGACCCTGGTAGGCTACAGTCCATGGGGTTGCAAAGAGTTGGACATGACTGAGCGACTTCACTTTCACTTTCATGGAGATCCATACTGAAGGATAGAGGTTCAACCGTCCTGGATGTTCATTTGAAGGACTGATGCTAAAGCTGAAACTCCAGTACTTTGGCCCCCTCATGTGAAGAGTTGACTCGTTGGAAAGGACCCTGATGCTGGTAGGGATTGGGGGCAGGAGGAGAAGGAGACAACAGAGGATGAGATGGCTGGATGGCATCACTGACTCGATGGACATGAGTTTGAGTGAACTCCGGGAGTTGGTGATGGACAGGGAGGCCTGGCGTGCTGTGATTCATGGGGTCGCAAAGAGTCGGACACGACTGAGAGACTGAACTGAAATGAAGAACTGATCAAGAAAAACTGATGGGACCATGGCAAAGACTGCTTGCTGTTTTGCTATATGGGTTCTCCTCTCCTATTTTGGTAATAGAACTGTTAATTTTTAGGTAAGTGCCTGTTCCATAATAAAAACCTTGTAGTTAGGTAGGTGTGTCAAAATCCCAACAGAAAACAGATGACATACTCAAAATGGGATAAGTCAAAGAGATTTTATTTATAAAAGGCCTGTTTACTAAGATTGGGTGTGGAGGAACTATAAGTATAATGCAGTAATCCAGTGCTCATAGCAACTAGGCTGTTATCTCCCTCAGGGCCTAATGGGATGAAGGGAGGGAGCAGTTACTAGAGACTAGAAAAAGAGAGAAGCAGGTAAAAGCGATCATTTTTCAAGGATAAGTAACCCTCAGTTAAAGTGTAGAGCCCACCCGTGCAACCCTGAAGGGAGGGATCCAGAGAAATAAATGCCTGACCTCACGTTTGTTTGTTTGTTTGTTTTTTGATCTCTTGCTACTGCCCTTGGAGAAGGAAATGACAACTGCTTCAATATTCTTGCCTGGAAAATCCCATGGACGGAGGAGCCTGGCGGGTTACAGTCTCTGGGGTCACAAAGAGCTGGATTTAGCAACTCCATAACATAAGAGCCCCTGTTGTCTGAACTAGGGCCATAAAAAGCAGGGATTACCATATCCCACTGATGAGGTACCCACAGGCCACCCCCCACCCATGGCAGAGAGCAGATGAAGGGGAATAGGCAGTGGGCCTGGAGGATCAAATAGATGGCATGTGGGAATTATGTAACTACACTTTGGCCAGTGGAACAGAATTAGAAATAGTGTGATCAACTTTGAAGGGCACACATTTAAAAGATGGGGCATGTCTCTCTCCTTCCTATATGCTGGACTGGTGACTGGAATTTGAGCAGCCATCTTGCTCATGAGATGAAAGCTCTATCCTGAGATTGGCAGAACAACATGAGAGAGGGAACTTGGATGATCAGGTAATTAATTCTAGTTGCCTACGTTCATTTGAGAGAAAAACCAACTTCTAATCTTATATTTGGGTTTCTGTCACTTACAGCTGATGCAAATCTTAACCAAGTCAGAGACCAAACAGGAAACTCTTTTTTGGATTTGGACTGTATTGGTTCTGATTTTTTTTAACTTATAAGCATCTGAAATGGACTTTATCTAGCTTAAGCTAAAGGGAAATTTATTGGAAGGATACTGGGGGTGTTTCAGAGAATCAAAGGAAATGCTGAACTACTGAGATAGGAGAACCCAAGGCAATCTGGTGTCTCAGAATTCTTCATGGCCTTTCACCTTGGAGGACTGCCACAACTGTGACTCAGCTCCAACAGCTCCCAGGCTCTTCAGCAATCCATTTCAAATTTCATATTTCTGTTGGAGAGAATCTGATTCAGCCTGCTTGGGTCAAACTCTCATGTCTTTATAGGGAGGCAGGGTGTGGAGGGTCACAATGCAAACAGCGTCACTGGGCTCCTCCAAGGTTCTTAGAACCATGGATGCATTGTGTGTCAAATAGTCATCCCAATGACTGTGACAAAGGGACTGTCATCTCAATTTAAACCAATCATTTAAATGCTAATAGCATGGACAATGATAATGACTGGTCCATAGAAGGTACCAGTTAAATTAGACTCATTTTCTTTCATTTACCTTCTCAGTACCTGGTGTCATAAGCTCATTATGGGGGTAAGGATGGGCAACAACTCAAAGTCACAATTCTGTGTAAATTCAAAATTGTAACTAGTTCACAAAATTCTCAATATCTACTATAATCCAGGAATTCTACTGAATACAACTGACAGGAAAAAAATGACTAAATGCCTTTAAGAAATCAGACTTCAGGGAAAAGAAGCATGTAGACAAATGATCACAATAATAAATAGTGAGTCATATGCCATAGTAGAGTTAAGTATCAGATGCATTAAGAGAATAAGCCACTGAGGGAATTGGAAGAGGTGATGTTTGAGGAGGTGTGTGTGGATGAGTAGGAGTCCTATAGCCAAAAATGGAGGGAAAGAATTCTGAATAAAGGAAATAGCAGGTGCAAAACTCCTGAAGCATGAAAATGCTCATCCATTTTCAGGGAAAAGCTAAGACCTCTATGTGAATAGACTCCTGGGCATTGACTGGAAACTCATTTATTCATTCAGTTGTAATTCACTGAGTACTCCTCTGTGCAGGGTTACCAAGGAGTCAAAGGTAAATGAGAGGCAAGCCTCACCTTCAGAGGAGGAGGCAAACTCAGTGGCTACAATGAGCCCTAAGCAGAGGAGATGAAAACGCTATTGAGTGGAAGCCGGGGAAAGGACATTATCTAGGGACCTAGGAGGAGTCCAGAGCTGTAGGCAGGAGTTAGGACCTTGAACACCGTGTAATAACTGCTTGAGTTTCTTTACCCTGTAGGTCATGGGGCTCCTGAAGTTAAACTCACATGTGTTTGTTAAAGTTTTGCTAAAGTTTATTAAAGCTTGTCAAAGAAGATTATGATTTGCTGAGGCTGCTTTAAAACATCTGACTCAAAACACGTGACAGATCAATCCCATTTGTTGCGGGCATGTGTGCCAGGCACTGAGCTAGGGATTTTGTATACGTTGTTTCATTTGAGCTGAGAAGGACCAGCAGGGGGATCATCCCATGTGCTCAACTCTGGAGGTGAGCAAGGCAGAGAATAGAGACAGGACCACTGTGTAGAGTGTGGGGAGTGGGATGACTCAGCAGGTTAATGCTATTTTAAGAATGAAGCACAGGAGTTTAAATTCTTGCCTGCATTTCAGAGAAAAGTCCCTGCTCTAATCAAAATGACTGCCATTCACTTGGGTATGTGTGGTATATCAAAGCCTAGATTATTCCATCAGTAAGGAATATGGACAGCTGCAACCTGATTAAGCTAGCCAGGGTGGATTTGTCTCAAGCAATAAGTCCAGGGAAAAGCAGCCCAACCAACAATCCTAGCAGAGGTACAAGCTCTTCCATCTCTTCAAGCTGGCTGCTGAATCTCCATTTCCCCCTCTATTTCTTGGAACGTAATTTCATCCCAAGAAGAAAGAAGGGGAGAAGGAAGGCTTTTGCGAAAAAGGTTTAATTTTCTTATTCAGAACCAGGTCCCCTTTCTAGAGACTCCTGCTTACATTTCATTGGCCAGAACTATGTCACATGGCCACATCCAAGTGCAATGAAGACTGAGAAATAGAATATTTTAACTGGGTGTATTTGCTGCTCCCTCCACATCAGATTGGGCTTCCCTGGTGGCTCAGATGGTAAAGAATATGACTGCAAGGCAGGAGACCTGGGTTTGATCCCTGGGTTAGGAAGATCCCCTGGAGGAGGGCATGGCAACCCACTCCAGTATTCTTGCCTGGAGAATCCCCATGGACAGAGGAGCCTGGTGGGCTACTGTCCGTGGGGTTGCAAAGAGTCAGACATGACTGAGCGACTGAGCAAACCACATCAAACTGGACTTCCCTGGTGGCTCAGTGGTAAAGAATCTGGCTGCCAATGCAGAACTCATGGATTCAGTCCCTGGGTCAGAAAAATCCCCGGGAGAAAGAAATGGCCACACACTCCAGCATTCTTGCCTGGGAAATCCTAAGGACAGAGGACCTGGTGGGCTTCTGTTCATGGGGTCGCAAAAGAGTAGGACACAACTGAGTGATTAAAGCATCAATAACCACATCAAATTAGTCTGAGTCCTAAGGAAGGAGGACGTATACAGTGGGCAGTATATATCATCTCACTCCATGTTTCCAAAAGTTCTATAAGATAGATAAATTTATTCCCATTCTACATATAGGAAAATAGACTCAGAGAGGAAAGTAAATTACCCAGAGTCATATGAAGTAGTGAGTATGGAATCACTACTTAATGGAATAAAGATTTAAAAATAAGCCTGTATCATTCCAAAAGCAAAAGATTTTTAATGATACATTTCTGTCTCCCTTAGCTGTGTGACCTTACGTGAGTCACTAAATTTCCCTTAGCCTCCATTCCAAGATTTGCAAAATGAAGATAATTTTTCCTGATTCAGCAGTTCTTGAACTATCAAGTTAGATGGTGAATGTAACATGGCTGAAAATAATAATGTGGATGGGACCCTGCTTATTATCCACATACGTTTCAGCTGAAGTGTCTCTCTCTTGGCTGACAGGAAGAAATGGTTCTTGGAGGAGCATGGTTCCGACACTGGTATCCAATCCTGGCACCAGTAAAATCTCTTGAGTGGCATTTCTACTTGGGCCCCATGACAGTTTCCCAGGAATTTCCACTGGCTGGGTTTCCTTTGTCCATTCCAGTAGCTAGCTGCCCATGCAGATGAATTATGAGCCACATTCCACAGCAGATCAGATGAAAACTTTGTGCAAAGCGTTCACCCATCTCTCTTGCCTTCTTCCTCCGTGGCTGCTCCTCCAAACTAGAACTGAATTCAGGCCACTCCTCAGCCTGGGCTTCTTCTGGTGCCTTGTTTCAAGACTGAATAAAGCATCTGAGCACTGAGGGTCACATTCCAGCTGCAAACACAGCACAGAGCACAGCCCACCCTGTTTCAGGCCCTAGGCCTAGAAAGCTTTGCCCTGGAAAGCATCTCTTCCCAAGCCAAGCTCAGGCTAACTCCCAGAGCCTCCTCTTCTGTGCATCTTCTCCTGTGTTTCTGGAAAGGTGTTTGTTTTACATTCTCTTCTGTATTAGCATGGAGTTTTGTCCATACTTTTATTATTGAACTAAACCTGTTCACAAGTCTGGCTTTGCCTTGCTAGGTACCAGAATCTTGTGAGAAAAAAAAAAAAAAAGATAAAGTAATCTTGATAACAAAAATGCATGTTTATTAGACTTAAGGAAGAATGAATAGAAGATAGGAAAGAATGAAGGAAGGAAGAAGGGAAGAAAGGAAACCACAGATATAAATGAGGGAGGGGAATCTCATCCCCTTCCCATCCCTATTCCGTATAATCACTTAGTTATGTATCTGGCGTGACACCCTCAGGGGACAAATCAGAAGAGAATTGTAATTAGAAGATCGAGGGTTCCTGGGGAGACAGGTGTTCATTTTTTTAGAATCTGATCATCTTTCCATTCCTTTCTATGAATATACCATCATTTTAAAAACCATTTCCCTACTTTGGAAGCTTCTTTTTTTTTTTCACTATTACAAATGATGCTGAAGTGAATGTGTTTGAAAATATATTTGTGAGCACATGTGTTGATATACCTATGTATTAGTGTCCTGGAAATTGAATTTTGGTGGAGGCTCTATATTTAGACTCCCACTAACTGAATATAATCATATCCATTTTCTCAGAGCCTCACAGACCTTGAACATTGTGGATCTTTTTAACTTTTGCAAATCTTGGAAGGAAATCTCATTACTTAGTTTGAATTTTTTTGATGACTAGTGCAACTGAGCATCTTTCTATATGTTTACAGGATTTTTTTTCTCATTCTGTGTCATTGCTGTTAGCATCAGAATCTTGACTCCAGTGGGTCTCACTCAGTCCTGAGATCCAGTTCTAACAACACCCATTAAGTTTATAATTCAGGACCTCATGGCAGTGAGGCAAAAATTGGTTAAGAACGACAGAGACAACGCTCTGAAATTAGAGCTCCAAAAAGGTTTTCCTTTTGCCATCACTGTGTTTGTCAACCATGCACATCATTCACAGAGGTTCTGAGGGCAACTTTCAGGCCGTCCTCATGAAGCACCTATTGAGCGTCTTTCATTTGGTGGGAGGGGCTGTACTTGGGTCTTTTTTTTCAGTTGACTCATCTGCCCAGCTCTTGCCTTTGCTTTGTCTCAGTCTGGCCAAGCCCCTCCCTTGTGAGATGATGTCTAGCTCTGCAGCATCCTGACCTGGGAAGTCACTGTCTCAATTTTGATCCCTTGGTATTAAATACGCATACTCTATTGCCTTTGTATGATGAGTCAGTTTCATTTCATTTCAAAGTCAAGGAGCACCTACTCTGTGCTAGACTTTGGGAATACAAAAACGGATAATACTCAGCCCCTATTTCAGGGGACCCTAAAGTCCAGTGGAGATGAAAGCCAGGTAAATGGGATTACCATGGTCCCACAGTTAAATCAAGAAAGAGTGGAACCCTGGTGCTCTGGGACAGGTGAGCTCGCCTGCTTCTCACTGATGGCATCTCAGGCAGGTGATGTATACTCTGGGTGCTTCAGTGTCTTCCTCTGTGAAATGTAGAATGTACCTATATTCTTATTTCATAGGATTGTTATGAGGACTAAATGAGCTAATTCAAATATAAGGCTTAGAAGCTGTTGTGTAGTAAGTGATCCATAAATGGTGGTTTTTAGTATTAGTATCATCACTGATTTTTCAAATTACTATCAATATTATTATAATAGCACAGCAAAGGGACCTAACCCTGTCTGGAGGCTACTAGAGAAGGTGATGGCAAGGTCGAGTCTCGAAGAGTAGAGAAAGGAGACATAGCCATGATCCAGAGATGAAAATATCCCATTATTATCATGTGCTGAGCAGTGACAATGGGTTGAACATTTAACCTATATGACCTCGTTTACAAATGAAGACATTCAGACACAGAGAAGTTATGTAGCTTTCCCAAGGTTAAAGCAGCTAGTAATATGTAGTATTTTACTTCTTCTGTTTTATAGTAAAGAAAGGTGAGGTAGGGAGTGGTTTTAGGGGCATGATTTATGTCCTTATCTCATGTTCTTCCCACTTGCCATATTGCCATCCAAGGGAGTCTAGGTCTTGTGTCATTGGGACTTTTGAACAAGACGTGGGCTTCTTTACACTTTGATTTTCCTCTGTCTAAAGCAGGCATCTCCACACCTCTCCTCTCTGCACACAGCCCTTCTTTGAAGCTCCAGCAGAGTCTGTGACAAGGAGTGGGCTCCCTCTGCAAGACATCCTGATTCCTTTGAAGAAAGGCAGCCAGGAAATGTGAAGCATGGTGATGGTGGCCTTTTCAGGAGTGGGTGGTGAGTGGAAACTTCCAGACCTGTCAAGTGACAACATCGGAAAGGAAGTGGAATTTTACTGAGGCATAGGCAGGAGTTCTCCCCAGCTATTGATTTGGAGTATGCATCTCGCATTTAACCCAGTGATTAGTTTGGAGGGAGGCAGCATGCATGCTAGACTTTCATTTAGTGAGTTTAAAGGCATACAACTTCTGATTTATTTTTCCTTTCTTTGTGCAGGGCTGTTTTATTACTAAGAGTTGAGTGACAGGCTTCCCAGCAGACTCGAAAGACAGGTAAATTTTTAAAAAGAAAAGTAAAATTTTTCAAGGCACTCTATTTGCCTTTTGTAATTTATTAATCACACCTAGTGAAGGCTGGTTGCCCCTCTGGGAACAGTTCAGCAAAGGAAAACTATTCTGAAGGCTCAGCTTTCCAATCCCCTTTCTTTCCTTATTCTTTTTTATGTATGAGAGAACTAAGGATCCCAAATAGAAAGTAACTTATCCCAGTCATAATATAGGTTAGAAATGGAAGTAAGTCTAGTCCTGTCTGGCAACCTTGGATCACTGAAACACAAGGAGTATGTGTAGAGCTCCATACATGTTCCCAACATCTTCAAAGTATTTTTTTTTAATTGATGAATTAATATAACTACCCCCTTGCCTATATCTCTTCAATACCACTGAAGGAAAAACTTCAGGGCAAGACTTACAAGATCCTTCAAGAGCTGGTCTCTGCTTAACAGGCAAGGTTCATCTCTTGTCTTTCCTTCTTTGAAATCCTCCATTTATATGGGCTTCCCTAGTAGATGCTAAAGAATCTGCCTCCAATGCAGGAGACCTGGTTCCATTCCCCAGGTCAGGAAGATCACCTGGAGAAGGGAATGACAACCCACTCTAGTATTCTTGCCTGGAGAATTCCATGCACAGAGGAGCCTGGTGGGCTACAGTACATGGGGTCACAAAGAGTCAGACATGACTGAGTGACTAACACTTTTATTTATATGGAACATCTTTATCTTTCCCACATAGAACATCCTTCTTATTGCTGGGTTGATGAACATGCTATCCATCTGTCTTTAACTTTTCTCCCTGGATGGAGAGATGAATGAATGAACAACTAGGACCTGAATTTATAGCTCATTTCATTAGAAGTCATTGCCTCATTGGGTTAGTGTTCATTTGATCAATTCGAATTACCTCTAACTCCTTAAAATTTTAATTTCTCTAGCTTGACTTTATCACTTGCTTGAGATTTTCCAATTGTAACCTTTGGGTCTGAAATAATTCCATTTAATTCAGGAAGTTGCCATACTTCCCTTGGTATAAGTCTTTCCTTTTAAAAACTCAAGAAATTCTCTCCATTTGATGCCTTTGTAGGCAAATCCTCCTCATCTATAAGCATATAGATTCCAAGAAACCAAATAAAAATTTGATGAGTTCAGAGTGAAAAAAAGAAAAAACATTAGAATTATGTAAGTGAGCCACATTACTGTGAAGTTTGGTGGCTTCAAACTTCAAGCTCAAAAAGCAGGCATTTCCAAAATGGGGGATGTGCAAAATATGATAGAAATGTGATGGGCTGCTGAGGGGCAGCTAGAGATCACAGGATGGGATGGAGGGGTGAGCATGGAAAATATATCCTATGTCACTGGCATGATGGAAAAGGCAGAACCCTAAAATAAAGGGGTGAAGAGATGGCATGGTGGGAAAGTTGGGGGATAGGTCATTTCACTTCTTCAACAGCACATTTTATTAAGTAGCTACTATGTGCCAAGCCCTCATCTGGGACCTGGGTATTTGCAGAGAAAAGCATGTGACAGAAAGAAAGTTTAGAAGTTGACATCATGGAAACTTGGATTTCAATTTCAGTTCTATCACACATTACCAGTTTGATCTTGGATGGTTTGTTTTGGTTGCCTTATTTGTAATATGTGTGTGTACTTTCTTGTTTATCAATAGATACTAATGTCATTTAGACACTGTGCTAGGCACAGGACACCCAAAAGTAAACAAGACAGATAGGGCCCCCTCCTCCCAGAAACTAATGGAGTAAGGGAAGAGTTTGACAAGTTATGAGAATAAAGTATTTGCTGTGGGAGGATTAGCAGGGCTGAGATATCACTTGACTTACAGGATCATTAGGATTAAATGAGATAAAGTATTTGAGAACCTACTGTAATTTTGATAAAAGCACAGAACAGGACTGGAACCAGGCTCAGTTCAGTTCAATTCAGTCACTCAGTCGTGTCCATTTTTTTTTTGTATGTGGATATCCCAGTTGTCCCAGGACTTGTGCTAGTGCTAAGTCAATTCAGTCGTGTCCTACCCTTTGTGACCCATGGACTGTAGCCTGGCAGCCTCCTCTGCCCATGGGATTCTCCAGGCAAGAATCCTGGAGTGGGTTGCAATGCCCTTCTCCAGGGAATCTTCCCAACCTAGGGACTGAATCCATGTCTCCTAAGTCTCCTGCATTGGCGGGTGGTTTCTTTATAACTAGTGCCACCTGAAAGCCCGGTTGTCCCGTAGCGTGTGTTAAAGAGAACATCTTTGCTGAATTGTGTTGTCTTTGGAACTTAGGCAAAGATCAGTTGAGTTTATTTATGTGGGTCTATTTCTGGGTTCTCTGTTCTGTTCCACTGGTCTATTTATCCATTTTATTTCCAACACCATACTGTCTTGATTCTTGTAACTTTATAGTAAGTCTTGAAGTTGGTCATTGTCAGTCATCCAAACCTGTTCTGCTCCATCAATACTCTATTGGCTATCCTGGGTCTCTTGCCTCTTCATACAGACTTTAGAATTAGTTCAGTTCAGTTCAGTTCAGTCGCTCAGTCGTGTCCGACTCTTTGCGACCCCATGAATCGCAGCACGCCAGGCCTCCCTGTCCATCACCATCTCCTGGAGTTCACTCAGACTCACGTCCATCGAGTCAGTGACGCCATCCAGCCGTCTCATCCTCTCTCGTCCCCTTCTCCTCCTGCCCCCGATCCCTCCCAGCATCAGAGTCTTTTCCAATGTTAGTTTGTTGCTATCCATAAAATAACTGTTGAGAGTATTTTTTCTTATGTTTACATTTATAATGAAAAAATATTCTCAAATTACATAATTAATAGTTGTTACAAAGAAGTGTGTTCTGAGAACAAGTCAAGAAGCTCTACCAAAACAAATATCCTTTAAACTTCTCTTTATGAAGGGGATGTTCACGAATGAGTGCTGAAATGAACAAAAATAATGTCTCTCATGAGTGATATTTATAAAACAAGAGGAGTGCAGGTCTCTTGAAGCTTCTAAAAGATCCATAAGTTTCCATAGCATCTTCCATTAGACCTTAATGAGAAAACCACATCATTCAACCTGGATTTGTTGCTTTGGGGATATCAAAACAAAACCTTGCCACTTAGCTCCAGGTAGGGGGGCTCTGAGGGGTGGGGAGAACCCACAGTAAGAAGACCCCAAAAAAAAAAAAAACCTTTGTAGGTAATTTCCTGGTAGTCCAGTGGTTAGAACCCCACGCTTTCACAGCTGAGGGCCTGGGTGTAAGCCCTAGTCAGGAACTAAGATCCCATGTGCCTTTCAGTGTAGCTGAAAATTGAAATTCATTAATTAATTAAATTTAAAAATATATATATATATATGTAGTAAGTAAGAATGTTATATGGGATTCCCAGGTAGCTCAGTGCTAAAGAAACCGCCTGCCAATGCAGGAGACACAGGAGAGGCTGGTTCAATCCCTGGGTCAGGAAGATTCCCCTAGGGGAGGAAATGGCAACGCACTCCAACATTCTTGCCAGGAAAATACCATGGACAGAGGGGCCTGGTGGGCTACAGTTTGTGGGATCACAACGAGTCAGATACAACTGAGCAACTGAATGCACACACACAAATACTGTATTATTAATTTATGTTGAGAAATATGTATCTGTCAAGTAAACCAAAAATTTATATTAGACCTGGCTGGCATAATCTATCCCCTAGAGAAAACACTATAGAAGAAGCAAAATTGAAATTAGAAGCTCAGTTGATGAGCATGAGATCAGCTGCTGCTGCTGCTACAAGTCGCTTCAGTCGTGTCCGACTCTGTGTGACCCCATAGACGGCAGCCCACCAGGCTCCTCTGTCCCTGGGATTCTCCAGGCAAGAATACTGGAGTGGGTTGCCATTTCCTTCTCCCATGAGATCAGAGTAAAGTCAAAATGAAGAATGATCTATATAGCTTGCAGCACCAACTACAGAAGTTGCATTCTTAACACATTTCCATAGACTCTTTAGATTTTAAGGCATGTGTGAAACCCAAAATGTTGTAAGGGAAAAAATGTGTCCTTAGAGGCAAATGTTTATTTTTCAGGAGTGAAAAAACAATAGTTTCATCAGATCCTCAAGAGAGTCCATAAACAAACAATGTTAAGCATTAAATAATATGTCCTGCCAAGTGAACAGGAAATCTTGTCATCTGTATAGAAATTTATTTTCCTAACACAACTTACAGACACACACATTTTTCCCTTTCACTCACTTTGTTCCAGTTTTTAGCAAGCCACCTTTTTGGTAATATGTTCTTAATGTACACAATTTCTTGATGTATACTCTTCTTTATATTAAAAACTTCCCATAAAAATATGTAACGTGATGACACATATGACAGCATTTGGAGTATACTTGCTTCCCAGGTTTCCTAGTCACATATATTAAAGACTGTTTCTAAGGGGTGGGTGTATCTACCATCTATAACATGTCATCCCCTGAATATCTCCATGTTCTAAGGGCATCACAGGTATGTGTTCCAGCAGCCTTTAGAGCAGCAATATTTGCAAAGGCATATCTATTGATGCTGGGGATATAAACTATGCAAGAACAGAGGATTTGTAGTCACCGCTTTTTACCTTTACACATCCTATTTGGTAAATTGAGAGTCAGAAATTTGACACAACTATACAACTACCAGAAACGTAAGACTTTTAGACCCAACTTTTGGGGCCTCCCTGGTGGCTTAAACAGTAAAGAATCTGCCTGTAATGAGGGAGACCTGGGACTGATCCCTGGGACAGGAAGACCATGGCTACCCATTCCGGTATTCTTAGGACTTCCCCGGTGGCTCAGGTGATGAATTTGCCTGCAATGCGGGAGACCTGGGTTCACTCCCTGGGTCAGGAAGATCCCCTGGAGGAGGGGATGGCTACTCCAGTATTCTTGCAAGGAGAATTCCATGAATTGAGGAGACTGGTGGGCTGCAGTCTTTGGGGTCGCAAAGAATAAAACACAGTTGAGCAACTTACACTTTCAACACTAAGCACTCAGGTAGGTCTTCCCCTCCTCTCTCAAGCATTCAGACTGCACATTTCCTCCCATGTATCATTTTGCTCAGTGGCTTCTATCTCTGGAATATGGGAGCCGAAAACTACCAAAGACAAGAGGAGTGAAATAAAACAAACTGCCAAGGAAAAAATATCCAAAAACTCATCACAGAGAAAAGGGAAAAATTGAGGTCTCCACAGATGAGTGCTTTTAATTAGGAAGAGGGCTGAACGGCAAAGAGCTTATGCTAATAAGCAGCCTCTTTTAATCAGCTTATTAAAAAGAAACATTTTTAACAGCCAAAATAGTTTCAAAAATGGTAATTATTAGAAAAACATTAGCAGGCTGACGGTGGGGGAAGGAAAGAACTGGTCACAAACTGAAATTAAAAAGCTTTTCAGATACGCTGGGCAGCACCAGTAGTCCTGAAGACATGGGATAGTGCCAGTGTGGGCATGTTCCCGGTCAGCGCCAACATTTTTCCTTATAAAACACTAACTCTTCTCTTTTCCAGGTCCCCTGGTTTCCCATTTTCCTTTCTTTTCATTTTTTTTTTTCTCTTCCTGCCCCTTTTTCATTTCTAATGTGTTTCTTCCCAACATTCTTCCTGCTTTTTTTGTTCAAGGCTTTGATCCCACTTTTTTTCTCCTTATAAATGCTTTCCTTGTGCATGATCTCTGCAGTCCAAACTTGTTCAACCTATCCAACTTGAATTTTAACATGAAAACCAATCTATTAAGATTTGGCTTGTAAGAAATATTTCCAGCACTTTCACTCTGTTCTGCATCTAGTTAGAAAAAAAAATTGAAATAGTTACTGAATTATATTCCAATATGGATTAAAATATCAGGATATCTTCCCCTAATGTAAGTTCCTGTCCAACTCTTTGTGACCCCGTGGACTGTAGCCCACCAGGCTCCTCTGTCCGTGGGATTTTCCAGGTAAGAATCCTGGAGTGGATTGGTATTCCTTTCTCCATGGGATCTTCTGACCCAGGGCTGGAACATGCCTCTCTTGCACTGGCAAGCGGATTCTTTTACCATCTGGGAAGCCCTTAAATCTATAGTACTAATTTTACTGTTAGTTAAGGTATAACCAGAAAACATAATTCTTTGAGTCTTTAAAAGGAAAGGAAATTAATGTAGGGTCTTGATAAACAGATGATGGAAGAGAATCAGAAGCCAAACAGAGGACTCTAAGTGATTAGCACCAGTGGTTATAAACACAGTGGAGATGTGGGCAAAAGGGGGCAAAAGCCAGAACTATACAGGCCCGTTCTAGGGATGTGGAGTCACAAAGGATCTCAGCAACTGCCCAAGATACTAAGTGCAGCAAAGAGAAGAGAGAAAAAAATACTTCCGCTGTTCCCTTTCTCTTACTCTCCGGTTTCTCACAATGCCTCCCACTAGCTGAGCCCAGCAAAAGGCCAGCTTAACAGAGGAAGCCTTGGAACCAAAGTCTTTGCAGGCCAGACTCCAGCTACAGAGAAGAGAGCAACGCAGTGTGAGGACTGGACCGGAGGAGCAGCCGGCCTGGGGCCAGCACACTCCAGTTCTTTAGTACAGGAAGGAAATGCAATCTTCTCTTTTTTCATGTTTTATCTTCCATATGTTAGCAAATTGTCACTGTCTGGGTTGAAATAGAATTCAAATACCAAATACCTATAAGACCCCAAATATGAAATATTTGGAAATATCTTAAGTTCTCAAGATCTTACCTACTTAATGCATGTTTTAGCTTTGAAGTAGCCACCTTGAAACAGTGAGGGTTCAAGAACTAGCCTGCTTACAGACAGGAATTTCCCCTCTTTATCCATGTGTTCCGTGCTTAGTCGCTCAGTCATGTCTGACTCTTTGGAACCCCATGGACAGTGGCCTGCCAGGCTCCTCTGCACACGGGGATTCTCCAGGCAAGAACACTGGAGTGGTTTATCCATACGGGATGGGAAAAACAACTTTTGCCGTCTAGGCAATTTGATGTTGTTCAGTTGTCAAGTCGTGTCCAACGCTTCATGACTCCATGGACTGCAGCATGCCAGCCCTCCCTCACCATCTCCTGGAGTTTGCAAAATGCCCAGGCACTTTATAGTCTAAAAATCTGCTCACACCCAGAATCTGGACACTTAAATAAGGACTGGAATTGAGTCACTTCACTTTTACCTGGGCACCTCTTAGAGTAACCATTAAGAGTTACCACAAAAAGTTAGTGACCTCCATCCCAGTCACCTTATAAAGCCATATGTGCTTGCTACTCAACCTTCTGTTCACTGCTGACCTAGTTTGGAGGGCTGCCCTTCCCCAGCCCACAGAGCCCCCTTGCTTCTGAGATCTGTAAGTAAGAAACCTTGTGGGTGTTGAAGGGTATTGAAGATGCACACCTTCAATCAAAACAATCCTGTGGTTCATGTCCCCAGAATGGGACTCAGATGCTAAGGGAGCTCCCTGCTGTCTCTGTGTGAGTGTCTCATTGCGACCTCCTCATTCAGCAGGTCATAATCTGCATATACCTAAATCAACACACAGATCCAGCTTCTCAGCACAACTGGCACCAAGGAGCATGGGACTGTGGGTGTAGTTTGTATCCCCTTACAACTCCTGAGAGCTGGGAAAAGGCCTCATAACTTCCTCTCAGTCTCTCTGGGAAGGAAGCAGGCCTTGCTGGTGCTGCTGGACATCACTGCCACCAGATGCCGCTAGGAACCCCCACCCCAAATTGTCGCTGTCATAAAAAGTCAGATCGCCTGTAGAGACCAACCAGCGGGCCTCAGTCTGAGATGGGTGTGTTTCCCATTAGTCTCTAAATGAGACCCATTCTGGCAGGGATGGCTGAAATCATATACTCCTGCACTGAGCCCAGAGAAGCTCACCAGGATGCTAGGGCTCTCAGGTCCTGGGAGCCAAGAAGAGTTTCACTCCACATTAATGTCAATCAGGGAGGGTGGTGGCTGGCTCCAATGTGTCCTCAAGGTGTTGAGTTTGGGAAGCTGGTCCTAACCCATGACAGGGGCAACTCCATCATGGCATCCCAGGTAGGCAAACCCTGCTGAAACGGGTGCCTCCTATGTTGCTACATTCCTTGCTGCTGTTGCAAATTTCCCCCTGACCCCCAGGGTTATAAGGAATCTCACCCCTGGCATGGTAAGCAAGAAAAATACTTGTTCATAGCAGATACTTGCTCATAGCACCAGCTTCTCTCAAGTCCCCAGAGGAGGTCAAAAAACCATTGCTCAAATGGCTTGGGATTTACTGCACATCGTTGCACATCAACATGTCAAATCACAGGTGCTGCGTTCTTGGGACTTTTAGTTTTCCCAAGTACATTGCCAAACATCATACTGGTAGAGGTGGACCGTGGCCCCTCAGAGGCTGGTTTGGACACCCTAGATTGGGAGGCAGCAACATATGAGTTAGGGATGACCAAGAGTCTGCTTTGTATGGGCAGCTCCAGAGACCCTGGGCTCCTATTCACTCCATCTCAGGTCAGCCAGGGCTGAGCTTTTAATAGAAGCCTTCGCTCAAGTGTTGCAGGCTCTTCAGGAAACTGCCAGCACAATGAGGGCAGATGCTGTCCCCTCTTGGAATGCCCCTGCCCTGGCAGCAGAATCCAGGATTTTATTCTGTGATTTTAGAGAGTGGTGGTTACCAAGGCCCCTGCTCTAGGGACCAGGGTATTCCCTGGAGGTCATCCCTCCTTCAGGAGACACTTCTCTTGGATGCATGCATGTTAAGTTGCTTAGTCGTGTCCAACTCTTTGTGATCCGATGGACCATAGTCCCCCAGGCTCCTCTGTCTATGGTATTCTCCAATACTGGAGTGGGTTGCATGCCCTTCTCCAAGGGATCTTCCCAACCCAGAGATTGAACCCGTGTTCCTTACATCTCCTACACTGGCAGGTAGGTTCCTTACCACTAGCACCACACATATACTTCTCTAAATATCCCTCTGGACACACAAAATAGACATCATTCTATTGACACTGTTCTATTCTCATTGACACTACAGTCCAAGTTACAGTGCTTCATGGGAACCTGTCCAAACAAGCCAAGAGCACCCTCTAAATTATAAGGCATAGCACGTAGAATCATAGAGGGCTTCCACTGGATGTCACTCTTGGAACAATCTGTATTAAAAAAAAAACTTTTAGTGGCTGTGGTCCCTTTGCCCTATACTTTCCTGTTAGAGGTGTGAATCCTTTGATGTACCACCATGCCATCTAGAGCAAACCTTGATTCCTGGAGGGAGCTGCACATTGGGAACTCATAAGACTGCCGCATCCAATTAAGACTTCAAATACACCTCAGTGTCACTTGTGATGGGGCCTGAAGGACTGAGGTCCATACTTCAAGATTTATTATAAGAAGTCATTAAACACACCATTTCTCCTTTCAACTTCCCTATTTGGCCGGTATTAAAGCCCATTCCTAATAAGTGGTGCCTTATAGTTGACTGCCCAAATGTAAATGGTCAGGTGCCCCCATTAAGGCTCCCATTCCCAATGTTGTCTGGTTAATTGAGAATATCCAAAGGGCTCCAAGGGCTATTTTGCCATGATCAATCTCACTAATATGTCCTGCTCAGTACTGATCATCGAGGAGTCTCAGCTACAACTGGCCTTCACGTTCAAAGGCACTCAATATACCTTTACCTGGCTGCCTCTGAGCGATCTTAAGAGCCCTGGTTATTGCCCATGATCTTTGCCAGCAAGACCTAATGCCCTTACAGTGTTTGCCTTGCACCACTGGCACTATACTGATAACATTCTAATCAGGGGTCCTTGGAGGATGCATGTGAGACCCTAATACTGCTGGTGATGCACCTGAAATATACAAGTTGGGCTATTGTCTCATCTAAAACTCAAGGGCCAGCCATCACTGTTATATTTCTGGATGTTAATTAGTCCTGTAACAGCTAAGAAGTTCCACTTGTAGTTTAATGTCAATTGTTAACTATTCAGTCTCACTGTGGCAATCCCAAGTCTTAAATGTCTTCACATTATGGCAACACATACAGCATTTACCCATCCTTCTCAGATCATTTATGCAGTCACATGCAAATCCTCCACATATACTGGGCTAGGGGAGGCTCAACAGAAAGCCTGATGGCTGGCACAGAGGTCCATGCATCAAGTCTTCTCCCTGGTTCCCCTGGCTCCTCCTGGTTGAGACACTGGCCACCATGGACTGTGGTCCAGGAGGCTATGGACAAAACACAGCTCCTCCTGGCTGCCTTCACAGTCACCCCTCACAGCCCCATAGAACAGGTTCTGGCTGCTTACTAATCTTTGTTAGAAACAGAGACACTCCTGGCAGGAGGCATAACATTCCCATGAAGATGTGAATATGGGATGCCTCCCAAGAGCACCTCAGCACAGTTAGAAAGACCTCTTTGCTAAAATGGAAATGGTACCTTCAGGAACAGGCTAACCTGACATGGTGGGTCTTTCCAAAGTGCAGGAGGGCGTGACTTCCCTGCTCATCAGCCCCCTCCCCTGGGCCCTGAGGAACTTGTGGTGGTACCCACATTGTGTAAGCCTCTGGAGACCTGGGGTGCCCCTGGGAAGAGCTGATGGAGCAAGATAGGAAGTCTGTATACTCTTCAGACGGCAGTGCTACCATCATCAGTGGCGATGCCTCCTGAAGAGCAGCAGCTCAGCGGCCATCCTGCCAGTGGCACCACATGCATCAAAGACAGCAAGTCAGGGCTGACTCAGCTCCCGAGCTTGTGACTGTACAAATGGTTGGGGAGACTACTGCTGACCACGAAAAGCCCCTTGTCCGTATTTTTACTGACTCAGAGGTGGTTGCTAAAAGCTAATCCTTTGGTTGAGTCAATGGCAGCAACATGATTTTCACAATCAAGGCCATCCCATTCAGGGTCCCCCACTTTGGCGGCACATCGCCGAGGCACTGGTCATAATTGAGATTACTCACGTTTCATCACTCACAAACGCTACCATGCCAGAGGCTGTCTTTAACCACAAAGTGGATGCCCTGGCTCAAATGCAGGTCACCAGCCTTTCACGGTTCTCAACCACTGACTCTTCACCAACAACCCTGTGGGTCCCACCCATTACCACAAAACCACAGCCTTCCCCATCAGTCAGTCCTCGGTTCTGCTAGTCAGGCCCTCCTTAGTCACCGCTTTCATATTCCTCATTCCCTGGCAGAATGGTCCCATATCTCATATGGTTATGGAGACCTGCTGCCACCTGGGCCTCCTGTTGCAGGGATGTCTGGCTTATGGAAGCCCTTATAAAACACATCGCTTGAATTGCAAATTATGCTCCCAAACCAAATAGTGGAAAGTGCCCCACCACACTCTGGTTCTGCTCAGGAACAACCCTTTAGCCCTCTGATTTCACGGGGCTGCTTCCTCTCTTGGCAGGCACTACCCACTTTGCTATCACGTGTGTGGGTACTTTTAATGGCTTGCTGGTTGCTGCAGTCACCAGGAACGCTTCTGTGGACTAGGTGATCTCTTTCCTTTCTAAGCATATCCTTTTCCCATCACTCCTGACATCACTCACTCAAATAAAGTATCTCATTTTACCCACATAACACGCACTGGGCTCTCCAACAGAGCATCCAGTGGAATTTCACCTCCCTTACCAGCCAGACACCTCTGGCATTACTAACCCCCACTGTAGTCATATAAAATCCTTGCTCCTTAAGTTATACGGTGGTAAATGGACTTCTTTGTGCCAGAGGCACTTACTACTTTAAACTCTAAGCCATATGGCCACCACTCTCCTTATGCCAACTAAGCTCTCCTGGTCACAGAGCCTATGATTGCTACCATGGGGGTATCTGATGCCTTCATCTTACAGGAATGTTTACATTTTCCCCTTACAGATTTAAAATGTCAGTCATCTCACCTTCCAGTATTCAATGGTGATCCAATTCAGAACGAATGGTTAGCTGTGAGCCCCTCGCCCATTAGAACACAGACCCACCATGCTGCTTCTGGAACACACTTACCTGCTTGATTCCAATGTACAGTGGCTTTAGTGGATGGCTCCTCAGCATACCTCCCCACAGGAAGTGCAAATAACTGTACCGGGACCCACTTAGAAACAGTATGGATTTCTGAAAGGGGTTAAGAGATACTCAGGTTGATTGTCATCAGTGACATTAGGAGATAGCATGGCAATATAAGGACAACACTTGATTCTACTCCACTTTAGAGGAGACCACCACTGAGCTAGTGACCCACAGGGGCCCCATAATAAGTGTTCAGTGGGCAAGCACAAAACTTCAGAATACAAATGCTCACTGCTTCGAGCCTTACTCTGTGCTTTTGTATGATATCATCTGGATCATACAGCTTCTCCTTCACCCTAGAAAGTCAACTCTAGACAGTTGCTAGAATTACACAGCAGTCACCTGCAATTGCAACCCAGGATGTGGGGCAGGGGCAGGGTGGGGCTGGGGGGCAGCAAATGCTGATAGTCAGCTCTAGAGGGGCTGTGCTCAAAATACCACCAGTGTGGATCCTAGCCAGCTGAATCAAGCCCATATCTTAAATGGGAACCAATACTACAAATGCTTAAAGGTCACCAGCCCTGCCCAAGTGGTCAAAGACATCCTGATCTCTGGCTGTTACATTGCTCTAATTTCAACCCCAATTGGCCTTATGCAGTTAAGGTCCCCCTCTGGTAACACAAGGCCAAACAGTATATTATTGGGAGCATAAAACTGTATTTTCATTAAACCAAGGCGACACATGTGCCTCCAATCTTTACTATTTATGGACGGAAACCTCCTATGCTTCAGAGGGAAACAGTGTCCAGTCATCCGTGAAGTGACATCTGCCCCAGAGAACTCCAAAATTTACTGACAATCTTTGATACCAGTGAATGTTTCTGACAGATCAAAAAAAAAAAAAAAAAACACTTAAATGTGGACATTCAAAATCTATGCGACCCTGTTAAACCTCTTGGCCTCTCACTCAGTTCCCCTCCTGGGTGGTTCCCTGCACCTATGACAATCTTGAAGATGACAACACCCCAGATGAAGACGTCACAGGATACAGCCGCATCCTGAATGGCGCCTCCTCAACTTTCCGCTGCAGGGGCCATGACACCAAGGAGGACGGCAGGGATGATGGTGAGCACCTCCCAGGACTTGCTTGTTTATCTAAATTCCCTGCTGGGGAGCCCCTTGAGAAGCATTTTGCTGAGTTAACATGTTTAGTCAGAGTCCCTTTGCTTACAATTGATATAATATTTGCTGCCCGAGTGTGAGGTGATCTGGTGACTGCCAACCTGCTCTCTGCTGCACCTCTGAGGTGTGGAAGGCCCAGGTGTGTATCGAATTCATAACCTTACAGGGGCCCCTTGAAACACCCCACTTAGCTGCTTGCTAAACAGTGTTTAATGGATGTGACACACTATTAGGACACACTAAGTGTCCTACTGAGTTGCTGAAATTAATTACTGAACCACTCCTTAGCTGCAGATGCTGCCACCACCACAGGACCCCCCCATCCCACCCCCTCCCAGGACCAGAGCTGCAGGGTCACCTCCCCCCACTACCCTGAGGGGACACTTCCCCACCACCACTATTCAGGGCTCCACAATCCTCTCATTCAAGCTCTCCAACAGTCTGCATATTTTTATATACCAGGTAGAAACAGGAGCTCATTTTGGTGGTGCCTATAAATGGAAACATTTTACTGAGCTCAATAAAGAGTGGGCTGCTGCTGCTGCTGTTAAGTCACATCAGTCGTGTCCGACTCTGTGCGACCCCATAGATGGCGGCCCACCAGGCTCCCGTCCCTGAGATTCTCCAGGCAAGAGTACTGGAGTGGGTTGCCATTTCCTTCTTCAGTGCGTGAAAGTGAAAGTGAAGTCGCTCAGTCATGTCTGACTCTTCACGACCCCATGGACTGCAGCCTACCAGGCTCCTCGGTCCATGGGATTTCCCAGGCAAGAGTACTGGAGTGGGCTGCCATTGCCTTCTCCGAAAGAGTGGGCTACCCAGCCACTTCACTTACTCGGTCCCCGTGTGTCCAACAGAAAACACACCACGTATTTCCGTGGCTTACCTGGCAACCTTCTATGGTGCTCAACTACTCCCATGCAGGAAACTCTGCAATCCAGTATGTGGCACCCAGCAGGAACCCTCATGTTCTTGGGCCATGGAGCCCAGCCATCTAGAGAGAACTCTGACTTATTTCAGTTTCTCTGATCATGCAGCTGGTGTTCACGGTGGGCCCAGTGCCCAAGGGCATCACATGTACATGTTTCTCCATACGTGTCCTCCCTCGACTTCCAATGCACTTGCCTCCCTATTGGTCCCTGGGGAGTGCAGTCTGTTCATACCAATATACCTCAGTCTTCCAGGGACTACCCTTATAAATCACTGAATAGGACTGCCATAGGCCTGCTACATCAAAGCCAAACCTTAATGAAACAACATGATTCTTCAGTACAGATGGTTTCAGATAACCGTTTAGCTCTAGATTACTTATTGGGCTGGGAAGGAGGTGTATGGGCTGAAGGGACACCACGTGCTGCATGTATATTAATAATTCTGCACAAATTCAGACAAATTTACAAAAGATGACTCAGCAGGTACAAGTATTCCATAAACTCACCCAAGTTTTTAATCAAATACATACCTTAACTCTTATCTAAAATCTTTTAATTTTTAGCTGAACCCCAACAAATGGTGAGATGGTTACGGACATTTTTTCGAACTGTTGTTTGCCTATTGATACTGCAGGTTGCCATTTTTGCTTTGCTTAAATGTTTCATGTGTCGGGGGACCAAAACCCTGCTGGGAGGTTTAAACAGTTCCATTGTCCACACAACATCTATGATTTTCCCTTAAGATTAATGCCTAGGCATTATGGGGTCATATGTAATCGAGAAAAATAACTTTTGGGAAAAAAAATACATGCTTCTCTGAGTTGCTGCCTAGGTATGTTACAATACGGAATCTGGATATTTAAATAAGGACTTGAGTATACGATGCCCGCCATGAGTTCCTGCTTTACCTTTCCCCATGCACTTTTCAAAACACTCAGGGACTTCCCTGGTGGTCCAGAGGCTAAAAACTCCATTCCTACTGCAGGAAACCAGGTTTGATTCCTTGTCAGGGAACTAGATCCGGCATGCCAAAACAAAGATTGAAGATCCTACAATAAATAATGCAGGTGCGGCCAAATAAATAAAAAATTTTTAGGTTTTAAAAAAATACCCCCTTAGAACTAAAGCCTAGAAAGTTAGTGACCTCTGCCCCAACCACCTTATAAGCAATAGGTGCTTGCTACCATTTCTCTATCTTCTGTTCTCTTGTTACCCGAGATGGAGGGCTGCCTTCCATTACTTATTATGTACCCTCACTTCTAGGATCTGTAAGTCATAAATCTTGTGACTCTACCTCCTTGCTGTGGGTGTACAGTATTGAAACTGTGTCTTCAATCAAAACCACCCTGTGTGCTTCACTTCCCCAAAGTGGGAGCTTGGATGCTGAGGGAGTTGCCTGCTGCCCCCACGCAGGTGGCTCGTGCCTCCTCATGCAGCAGGTCATAATCTGCATATTCTTAATTCAATACACCAGCTCTAGCTTAGCACACCATACAATTTGGGGAAAGTCGGGGCTAGCAAAAGATAGGGTATCTGTGCAGCTGCAACCTCCATTTATTCCACAAATCATACACTGCTAACAAACTAAATGTGCATAGGGGTGTGGTAAGAAGATGTGGAAGAGTAGACAGAAATAAAATTTAAGACAAGCGTTTTTGATTCAAATGCCAAACTTAGTTTATTATAAATTATCTGCAGATTCACAATTATGAAATTTATATTTCTATATTATCAACATGGTGAGTGGCAGAAAAAGCAGAATCAGGTAGTCTAGCTTCAGTGAAATAGTCAATGTGCTTGGTAATTTTTTCATATGTTTGAACTCCTTAGTTCAGTTCCAGTTCAGTCGCTCAGTCGTGTCCGACTCTTTGAGACCCCATGAACCACAGCAAGCCAGGCCTCCTTGTCCATCACCAACTCCCGCAATCTACCCAAACTCATGTCCGTTGAGTCAGTGATGTCATCCAACTATCTCATCCTCTGTTGCCCCTTCTCCTCCTGCCCTCAATCTTTCCCAGCAACAGGGTCTTTTCCAGTGAGTCAGCTCTTCTCATCAGGTGGCCAAAGCTTTGGAGTTTCAGCTTCAGCATACGTCCTTTCAATGAACACCCAGGACTGATCTCCTTCAGAATGGACTGGTTGGATCTCCTTGTAGTCCAAGAGACTGTCAAGAGTCTTCTCCAACACCACAGTTCAAAAGCATCAATTCTTCAGTGCTCAGCTTTCTTTATAGTCCAATTCTCACATCCATACATGACCACTGGAAAATCCATAGCCTTGACTAGACAGACCTTTGTTGACAAAGTAATGTCTCTACTTTTTAATATGCTGTCTAGGTTGGTCATAACTTTCCTTCCAAGGAGTAAGCGTCTCTTAATTTCATGGCTTAAAGGTTCCTAAATTTTTGCCACTGTGCTTTAAAGTCCATATCCCAAAGACATTAAAAATAAATTCCTCTAGCTGAGACCTTCCTTAATTTCCCTTCCCATGGCTTTAGTACATAGGTTTATTCATCTTTACTTATTCCCTGTCATAAGGGAAGCACTCTGTCCATTCTCTCTGGAGTCCTATGCTACTCTGGGCCATAGGTCCTATCTCCTCAGCTCTCTAGCAATTGTTTATATACTTAGGTTCTTTCTTTGAAATTGTCTCCTTTATCTCTTTCTCAACCACAATCATCACTTGAATTTTCCTCTATAATTTGGTTATACCCAAAAATATGCCCATTGATGTACTCTCTTATCACGCATCTTCAATTGCCTACTAGACAAATCCATGTCCTCATTCGATATATCCTCTATGCAGTTATTACCCCTTCCAAAAATTCTCTGCTTCCTTTATGCTCATCTATTTAAATTTCAAAACAGAAGTCCATACCTGCCCCTGGAATATTTTTCCTTCCAATCTTTATGAGTCTGGATCTTTCCTATGAGTCTCCTCTTTGCTTCCATGAGACTTTCCTCATCACACCAACTGAAAGTAGCTGTGCTGTTGGTCTGACACAGCATCCCGCAGCACTGCATGGTGTGGTAATGATCTGCAGAGCACCGCCGTCACTGGACAATGTCGTTCATTTGTTCTGGTTTGTCTATCCCCTCCCCATTAGAAAATATGCTCCCAGGAAACAAGGATTCAGTGCTATTTATTGCTCACAGATTACAAGTGTTCAATAAATATGTATTAAATTAATTAATAAACAGTAATGACCTGATTTCATTAGATACACAATCAAGAACCAAATTTTGTTGATCCTACCTCAAAAATATCTTCCCATGACTCTTTTAATTGAGATTCTTAGCACATTTTCCCAGACTACTTCAAATGGTCTGAGATTCCAGCCTCTCTTCAGGTAAAACATCCTCTAAATTACAGTCAAAATCTTAACTATTATATAACAAGTGATCTGATCATGATACTTGGTTTTGTACATAAACACCTCTGTTTCCTTATTTCTTAAGGAGTAAAATTCTATTTTTTTTTTCTAGATAGGAGTACAAACTCTTCAGAATCCAGTCCACATTTTTCTCTTAACTTTGAATTCCTGCTTTTCATCTAAATCCTATATTTAGGCCATATAAAATTTCTCACTCTTCTCTAAACATATCTGACCTTTTCATGACCCACAGTTCTAATATATACTGTTCCTTCTGCATAACGCATTTTTCTTTTTTCATTGGAGAAATTATACCAGTTTCTCTAAAACACAACCCAATGCAGTCTCTTTTGTGACATGTTTCCCATATCTTCTTAACAAAATTGGTTCTGTTCCCTGCGTTTTATTTTAGCACTTAACATCACACTTCAAATATATGCAGAAGGTATGCCTCCCACTAGACGGCCAATTCCTATAGGGCAGGGAACCTCCTTATCATCACTGTATCCTATAGCCTAAGTACCCGCCTGCAACAGAGTTTGTTGAATGAATTAATACAGAAATTTGTTAATTCTAACACATGAGAAACGACAGCCATTTTCATGGAAGTTGCATATTTTCTCAAAGGAAATCAAAATTGAGGCACAGAAGTATTGATTCTAAGGGGAGAGAGAAAGAAGAAAGGGAAGAAAAGTGGAATGTACTTCAGAAATAAAATACATCCTGAGTCCTGAGGTCATTTTCATTGTGTTCTCCCACTTTTCCCTTCATTGTTCACCCTTACAAATAAATAAATTTTAAAGCACACACATAGGCCAAAAGGTATAAAGGTGGCCTGAATTATTGTTTCCTTAGTTTGCATAGAAATAACTAATCAAATAAAATTAGAATTAGAAAAACACCTTAGCAATCACACAGTCCAAACTCTTACTTTACCAGTGAGAAAAACTGTAAGTCAAATAGGTTTGAATTGTTTAAAGTTACCCAGTTAATAATTTGAATTTTATAAAACAAAGATTAATGATCCCTTCATCACCTCATATTTTTCTTTTAGACATTTGTTAGTTTCCAGAATTTAAAACACATTCTAATTCTGCCGCCGTTATTATTTTTACTTGTTTCACACACAGTCTACATGCTTAAATGCAATTTTCTGACATCACTAACCAAGAAGATTTATGGGAATAAATAGGAAGATGAATACAAAAAAGCCCAGTCATATACAAAATTCTGCTTAATAAAGAATGTCAGAAGTTCAGCCATGTTATATGCACATAACAGGAGCCTATAGCACCTAAATGAATGTAATTTAAAATCTCAATGTCTTTTCCACAAAAGTACCTTGTTTTCATTGTTATGTTTTGATGTGGATGACTACAGCAGGCAAAGCCAGTATTCACAGTCCTAGTCCTAGTTTGTCTGAGAAAATTATGCCAAGCATGCAGTGCCATCTGCTCCTGTAGGGATGCCATCCTTCCATTTTTCAGCACGGTGATAAACAGCCCAACTGCAGTCATTCTCTGAGCTCCATAAGCACCTCAGGGCAGGAGAAGGGAGTGGATGCGGGCCCCTATGTCAGATGCAAAATGATGCATATGAAACAGAAACAGACTTGAAGATATAGAGAACAAACTAGTGGTTACCAGTAGGGAGATGGATCAGGGGACAGACAAGACAAGGGAATGGAATTAAGAGGTACAGACTCCTATGTATAAAATAAGATACAAGGAAATACTGTACAGCACAGGGAATACAGACAATATTTTAGAATAACTCTATTTTTTTGTTTGTTTAGCTATTTTTGGCTCTGCCACAAGGCACATAAGATCTTAGTTCCCCAACCAGGGGTCAAACCTATGCCCCTGCAGTGGAAGTGTAAAGTCTTAACCACTGGATGGCCAGGGAAGTCCTTATGATAACTTTAAATGGAGTATAATCTATGGAAATACTGCATCACTATCTTGAACACCTGAAACTAATATAATATTATAAATCAACTATATATCTTTTTAAAGTGATGCCAATGGCAGGGTGGAAAGGAAGAGGCAGTAAGTGAACACTAAAAGTGATGAGAGAGGGCAGGCCTAGAAATACTAAAAGAACCCCAGCACAGAAAGAGTCCCTGCTACTTTGCAAGTGTCCTGGAAATGGTGGTGGTAGGGTAGAAGGGTGCAGAGTCGGGATGGGGTGATGTTCATTTCAGAACATTTTGAAATCAACAAGCCTCATATCCACTTTTCTATTCATAATTCTTTTGTGACTCTGGTCATCTTCTAACTAATAAGCAAATCATCAAGAAATGGATATGTAATTAGAAACTAAGCTGGTGAAATTGATTAGAATGGGGTAGTGTTAACAATTCATGCAGGGCTCATATATCATTTTCAGTGAGGCACTGAAGTGAGGTCACAGAACTCTGATCTCAACAAAATGATATGAAAGATGAGGGAATGGCAAGTCTGAGAGTGGCCATTATCTAACATTTAAATTGCTTCTGCAGTGTCCCTACCTCTGTATTGAGCTGCTTTCTGTTTGTCCACAATCAGGGAGAAGAAACTCATTACCTCATCCTATCAGACCAGGACCTTTGTTTATAATTCAGAATTTGCAGATCTTTTTTTGATATGAATCAGTCACACAGTCTCTTTGTTTGTGAATAAAGTAAATTTTTATATGGTATCAATGTCATCCTCTAAGACACTAATAAGTTGAAGAAATTTTTAAGAAAGTTAATACATCAAGAGAGATTTCTTTGGAGAAGTTGTGGGGGAAAAAAGTATACACTTTTGGAAAGAAAGAAGTTTGAGGACTAGGGTGAGATTTTGGTTGTATTCAAGAGAAAAATGTGTCTCTATAATTAGAAACCATGAGGAAATATGAAATGGAATTTTGTCCTTAAACCAACATGGGGTCCAGAAAGAAGAGTCTTTAGTAATTAATGCATATGCCTGGGCTTCCCTGATAGCTCAGATGGTAAAGAATCTGCCTGTAGTGCAGGAGACCCAGCTTTGATTCCTGGGCTGGGAAAAATATGCAGTCTTTGACTATTTAAAGTACAGATGAATTATGTAGTTAAACTTAAAGTGACAATACAAATCAAACAACAGGAATTTTTTATCAGGCCAACTTGACCCATCTGAGAGAAATTTACTGCGATTTACTTATTTTTCCCTGAAATTATAATGAAATAGCACATGTGCGCCTTGAGACCTAAAAACATGGTGGGTTTGAGTCTACACAGTATAGTAGAGAAATCACAGGAGAAAAACGAAAAGAATGGTGACCTCAAGAATATATTCTTTAAACGTGGCACTACTGATCACCTGAATAGTGACAGTTACCAAACTGTGCCAGATAACATGAAGATACAAACATGAAGCAGACATATGAAGGCAGACATACTACCTCTAGAAAGAAGTTCATAGATCAGAAGGAGAGTTTGATGTAAACATAACGAATTCACTTGGGAGGAGAGAAGAGTGCCTGCCTTCTGGGGGAAATTAGAAATGGCTTCAGAGAGGAAACAGGACTTGAACTTTCAGGATTTTGAAAGATGAGTGTGGTTTTAATAGTTACAAATGGAGAAAAGGGCACCTAAGTAGCTGTGATATAGGGATAAGAACTATGAGGCACAATAAGCTGTTTGGTCTATATCCTCCATTCTGCAAACATTAGCTTGACTAGGAAAAAGTCAGGCAAAAGAGACAGGGCTGTCTTCCATATCATGGCCTACCTATTCAATTTCCAGGCCAGTCACTTCGGACCTTTTTGATCTCAAGCTCTCCTCTACCCTAGCCTGCTCACACCTCATCAGGGATGCTTAAGTAAGAAGCCAAGCCAAAAGATGCCTGTGTATGTACAAAAGGCAGGCATTTACTTCTTAGGCTGATAAAATCCCCATTTGAAGAACTTTTAATGGACTAAAGTTTAATAAGACTTTTGATACTAAGAGAATCAGGGGATGCGTTGACCTAAGGTATTTCCAAACTATTCTATCTGGAATTTAGGATTAATGAGTTATCAAGTTCCTTTATCTGATATTATCTTTGCTTTGGTGCCTAGATGACACAGCAAGCTTTCTGTCTACTTTTGGGAGACAATAGTGCTCAGATGCTTCTGGAAACTAACAGAAGATCCTCTAATGTCTAGCCTTCTGGGCATTGCACACCCAGGAGACTCCCAGAAAATACTGCTGTTAATGAGCCTTTTTAGCTTGAGCTAGTCCATAGCCAAAGGTATGTACATATATGCTACTATACTACTCTATGGCATAAATTTATTAGCGTTATTGTAATTTTGTCAATGATAATATCATACTTTCAATAACACCTGCCATTAAAATGATCATTTATAATTTATATAATATGACTAAATGCATTATCTCATTTAAGTTTCCCCCGAGTCCTAAGATTGAGAATTATTATGAACCGCTTTTACAAAGAGCAGGCTGAGCTCCAGAGGAATAACTGACTTACCCTGAATCACTCAGGTATTTGGTAGAGTTAGCGCCTTCACTCTGACTTCCATTCATTTTCAACTCATCTCTCTCAAGAAAATACCCAAAGAAGAACCAGATCTGGTAGAGATTAAATACAAATTAGTACCAACACTGGAGCAGCCATTTCCTACCTCCTCCTTTTGAAAGCTGTGATGGGACCAACTCAAAGTTGTGATGGAGAAAAGAAAAAAGGGAAAAGCAAAGAAAGCAAGAAAAGAGAAAGAAAAAGAAAACACTGCTGTCAATATGCCCACTTATAAATTAGAAGTGGGACAAAATATTCAAGCAGAGAATGGATGAGCAGCTCATTCTTCAGTTGGGACTTCTTCAAGGGACAGAGGTTAGCTGTCCAGGTGCTCACCTCTATTTTGTCACCATATGTTCAGTCCCCTCCTTGCTAAGACACTTTACCCCCTTTCAGACACATGTGGCCCCAAGCAACAGTTTCCATTTTTATAAAACATGTCCCTGCCTCTTACATGGATCAACTGAAAAAGCAAACTATTAGAAAAAAATATTGTTAATTTAAGGTAGAAACATCTGGTTTCAGGGTCAATTTGACTTAACAATTTCTCTGAAGAAAAAAATCATTCAAATTTTATAAACTCTAAAATCCAAAATTATTATTTCAGTTATAAAGTTTAGTTTCCATTTTTGAGGAGCATATGGTTCATACAAAAGGTAGAGATAAGAAGGAGGTAGTAAACACATGAATATCATGAAAACCTTTCTAACCACTGTGGACCATGGGATGCAAAGCCAACAGCAGGTAATTTACACATAAGGTGAAACACACAGAATCCAGGTGGATTCATCAGCAAAGGAAAGGTTGTAGATACAGATACAGGTGGGTGAGAATAAATAGTTTAAGGCTGGTGGGTCATTCCTTTCATCTCAAGACTGTAGAGGGCAGCTCTTTCAAAGAAACTGAACTAGGTAGGGCAAAATGTTCAAGCAAGAATAGATAGCTGGGCCATTCCTCAGGAGGAATTCCTGTAAGAGGTAGGAGCTCAGGCTGAATGACATTTAAGAACAATTCCAGGGCTAAGATACTATGAAAGACTTGAATTTGAAAATACCTTAATTCCACCTTATGGGAGCCTAGCTGTTTTTATCGAAATTCAGAGCTTATCACTTAAATCATATTGTACCTTTAAATTTAAATGGATGGTAAACAGCATTATTTGTTAAGCCTAAATCCTTAAAGATGGAAAAACTCATTCTGCTTCTCATGCATTTGACCAATAGTGACAAATCACCAGCTGTAGGCAGCCCAAGCAGCCAATGTTTATTAAATGTCTCACTCAACCCCGAACCTCATGAATTGTTTAACATACAAGAGAGACAAAAAGCCAGTATTTTTCCTTGTGTCAGATCTTGTTAGGAGCGTCTCTGCTCCGCTCCTCTCCCTGCTGGCTAGCAACAACATTAACATTCATTGTTCTTAAACACACAGGGGCTTTGGGGGCCTCTGTATACACAGCCAATCCTGTGCCAAGTGTCTATAAATGCACACCCAATGTGCAAGCACAGAGAAGCGAATGTGAGGACCACATGAATGATATACATTTAGGAGGGCAGGGCAGTGGGCAGAAAGTTCTGTGACCACCAAAGACAATTCAGACATACGAGAGAAAGAACCCAGTAAACTCACACCAAGAAAAATCCCTTGTTAAATCAACAGAGATAGAATGAGACTCTTCAAGTCACCCTTTTAAAGTTAGCAAAAGGGGATCTGGGTTGGGTGGCTGGTGACCCGCAAGACTGAGACTCTCATCCAGTCTCAGGGGTAGCTACAGAATCTCACCAATTGTGCTTTCTCCCCTGGCTGCTACCCTCCATAGTTGGTGGGAAAGAATGGTGGTGCTAAAGAACCCACCTGCCAATGCCAGAGACACAGGAGACATGGGTTTGATCCCTGAGTCAGGAAGATCCCTTGGAGAAGGAAATGGCAACCCACTCCAATATTAGTGCCTGGGAAATCCCAAGGACAGAGAGGTGGCAACAGTCCATGGAGTTGTAAAGAGTCAGACACAACTAAAATGACTTAGCACTGTGCGGGTGGTAGGTCATTTATTCAGAAAATCTCCAGGGGAACTTGTAATCATGAACCTCTGGGATTCAAAGTAGCTGGACAATTTCAATAAATAACTTGGATTTTTCTCTGAGAATACAATATTCTAGCATTATAGATGTGAAAAGTTCAAGGAAAACTTTATTTCAATAAATGTCTGCTTAAGAGTCATTCAATGCTACCATGTCTATAAATAGGTTTCAGCTGGCCCCACAAAAGTCACCATTAAGTTAACCTTAAAGGATTTTTTTTTTAAGCTTTTTAATAGCCTCCAGGAAGGCCAATTATATGACACTCATCATCAAGAATCAGGGGGCAACTCCAGGGAGTTGGAAACATAAATTGTGATCACCAAAGATAGAGTTCTCTTTGGTCTACAATATTTGACCCTATTAAAACGGATCCTGAACACTGAATAAGTATCTCTTTCTGGATTCTTTGACCAATGAGATCTTGAGCTCAAGCAGCAGCCCCAGAGCAGTTCTAGATGGGAGCACAGCGCATGGCCTTGCTTTCTCTCCTCTTCTTTCCTGAAAGGAGAGCTAGGGGTCTTCTTGTTATTACTTCTTACTACTATTGCAAAAAGGTCTAAGGGATGGATACATTTTCAAACTGAATAAATACAGAAATAAAACAATTACCATCTGCACATACCAACCAACTATATAACACAATTTGTAGTAATCAGAGGTCATCCACAGAAATACAGAAAGCTGGAGGTAGTATTTTCCATTCATGACATCCAATCCCCAAGCAAAGATTTTCTCTGGTGACTAAACAGCCGCTGAACTCCCGGGAGAAACAGATTTTTCTAGAACAGTGCATATATGTGGTTCATACAGCATGTTTTTTTTACTATTATTTGTCTCTTATCTTCCACATATCTTTGCAGATGAAACGTCACAAAGACCCAAAATAAGACTGCAAAGGCAAGGGGTAAAGAGAATCCTAGATAACAGTAAATGCAATAAACTATAATAATTCTCTCTTGCTTGTTCACATAGCTGAAGCTAATCTTCAAATATAGAAATTTTTCATTTTTTGTTCTACATTGGGCATCAGCAGCTGTTGTGCTTCGGTGAACTCAAAAGTTTTAGAGTAGCAAGAAAAAAGTGAAAAAGCAAAACAAAACAAAACAAAAAATGCTAGAAATTTCAGAGTGGAGCACAATGCCAGGAAGACAGTAGAGTGACATGATTCAAGCTGCCGTATGGGTCAGGCTGATAGCTCTTCTTTCTCAAGATTGTTCTCATTCTCTAATCATTATAACATTTTATAAAGTGCTCATTTATTTTCAGACCATCAAGTCCTTCCCAATTTAAACACTATGTGCTTCACATTGCTTCCTTTCTCTACAATTCCATGATGATCTTCTATCCTCTAAAGTCCTGTAGCACTGACTGCACTTCCTTCATGGGGAACATTTAACATGATAACCTGTAGTTTCTCTTTTAATACACTGATTAAATATGAAATATTCCCTAACGACCAAGACCATGATATATCATCTCTTGGTATCTCCAATTCCTATACCATCCATCCAACACAGAGACGGAGGTCAAAAATCACCTATTGATGATAAAAGTGTCTGTATTCATTTTGTAACCAGCAGTCTGTACATTACTTAGAGCTGGATTCAATACTTCTTACATTCATTCATGCAACAGACTTATAGAATTTCATTCACCACTGCCTACTTGCTTATCAGAAAAGGACAATGACACAATGTGGCCAGAGCATGAATGAGAATGTAATAGACTATTAAAAACAGAGTAAAAGATTAAGAAAAGGCAATCTAACATGCCATGGTAAAAATGCCTGTTGCCTCCATCTCTTGTGGGTAAACAAAACCAGTTCCTCTATTCATACCTTCTCCTGTCAGTAATGTCATAAGCATAACCCTTCTGGACTCAAATTTTAAGCAAGTGCTAGAACTTCATCAGGGAGAGAAAAAAGCCAGCATGTGGCTTTACACAAATCTCTGACTACAATTTGTTTAGTGATTTGACTTGTTAGTTTCAATCTTTTTTGGAAGAAACTATAACAGTTGGCACTATTTCCCAAGAAATTTCCCAGAATCCAAAAACTGCTCCATAATGTATTTTTTACAAACCTCTCGATAAAAACTCATAACTTTTCAAAAATATTCACTTTTGCACTGGGTGTTATCCAGGCTCTCAGACCTCACCTTTTTGTTTCTCTGGGGAGAATGTCTGATAGGAAATTTACCGCCATGCTTCTTCCAGTTGGAAGGGACTCTATACCAACTGCAGAATAGGACATCAGAAGAGCACCTTTCTCCTTGGCTTTGTGGTCTTAATATGTCTTTCTTTATACAATACAGTGCGAAACTTAATTTTCTTTGTTTCCATCTAATTTTAAAGAATAGCTCTATTCTAGGTTTTTACACATATGACCCTCCTCTTGTTGATCCACCCACAATCCCTGTGGTGATGTTTGTTTCAATAACATACTTATATACTGACATAACAATTATGGAACTAATGTAAAAAAAAAAAAAAAAACAGAATAATTGAGTGAACTAGATTTAAAAAGAGAATCTAAAAGCATAATTATATTTTAGCACATAAGTTAAGAAAAGGAAAACTGACCAGAGAGATGCATATAAATTCAAGAAAGAGAGAAAACTTAGGATGCTTTAAGCATGCATTTATTGACAAGATTGCTACGGGGTAAAAGTCTTCAACTGGAGCAGACACAGTGTGTGAGTATACATGCTAGAACAGTTTGGTTCTGTGCCAGAAGTCTTTTTCAACAGCCACTTTGAAACATGTATATTTATAGACAAAGAGAACTATAAAAATTGCATACGGTCTCCTGACCGCTTGAGCACTTAACTTCAAATAGAGAAGTGAAGTAGAAGCCAATTTAATCTTTATTTCCCAATTTTTTAATACTTCGGTGGCACAATATTACACCTACTGTTACAATTTGCTGCTCATAGTTAAATCCCTCAAGGCCATGCTCTGAGATTCCTAAAATAAGAAGCTGAAGGATGTTATAAGGGGAAGACTTGAGCTTCCATGACAATTCAACAAGAAGCTCCTCTAGGAATCCAAATCAGACTGGGCTTTAGGAGGGAAATACATGCTTTCAAGAAAAAAGAAGAGATTTGTATTACCCACATAGCTGAGTGGTGAAAACATACTTAAACAGGAGAGGCTGAGAGGCTCATGTGTTCATATTTATTTATTCAGTGACATATTGAATCATAATGGAAACAGACACCAACGGGTTATTGATATGACCATTTTCCTTCTTTCCTGGTTTTCCTTTTTCTTGCTGGTGCTTCCCTGTTTATCCGATCTAATGCAATAAAATGCATAATTAATTTCTAAACGCTTCTGTTGAGCAGTGCAATTTGTCAAGTCAAGTTGTTAAGAGAATTAAGCTTTTTATCAGTGATTAGCAAAAGAAGGTAAAAAAAAATTAATTATGGAATTGTATGCCTCCCTGGTTCAAAGCCAGGTTTTGGATTAAATGTTCAATAAAGGTTTCTTGACATGTTATAAAACATTTAGCAAAAGCTGCTTTCCTTTAGTGTGTTTAGAACCTGTCTCTGTGCAAAAACAGCCAGCAAGAAAAGAGCATTTGGGTAGACCTTTGTGCACATCAAGGAGGGGAGACAGAAAATCACCCACACAACCTAGTGAACAGGAGAAGATATTTGCAAATCCCATATCCGATAAGGGGTTAATATCTAAAATACATAAAGAACTCATACAACTCAACAACAACAAAACAACCCACCCAATTTTGAAATGGGCAGAGGATTTCAACAGACATTTTCCCAACAACAACAACAAAACAGATGGCCAACAGGCACCTGAAATCAAAGGTGTTCAACATCACCTATTATTAGGGAAAGCAAATTGAAATCACAATGAGATACCATCTCACACCTGTTAGAATGGCTTTCATCAAAAAGAAAGAAACCAGTTTTGGAGAGGATGTGGAGAAAACAGTTCATATACTGTTGGAATAAAATTTTCATGTAGCCACTATGGAAACAATATGGATATTCCTCAAGAAATTAAGAAGAGAAATACCATTCAATCCAACAATTTCACTTCCAGGTATTTATCCAAAGAATTTGAAAATAAAGGTTTGAAAAGTCATGGGTACCCCTATATTCACTGCAATATTATTTAAAATAGCCAAGATATGAGAACAAACTAAGTATCNAGAAGAGAAATACCATTCAATCCAACAATTTCACTTCCAGGTATTTATCCAAAGAATTTGAAAATAAAGATTTGAAAAGTCATGGGTACCCCTATATTCACTGCAATATTATTTAAAATAGCCAAGATATGAGAACAAATTAAGTATCCATTAATGGATAAAGAAAAAATGATATATATGTATCAGTTCAGTTCAGTTCAGTTGATAAAGAAAAAATTATATATATGTATCAATTCAGTTCAGTTCAGTCGCTCAGCTGTGTCTGACTCTTTGTGACCCCCTGGATAGCAGCACGCCAGGCTTCCCTGTCCATCACCAGCTTCCGGAGCTTACTCAAACTCATGTCCATTGAGTCAGTGATGCCATCCAGCCATAATTCTGCAGTGCTCAGCTTTCTTTATAGTTCAACTCTCACATCTATACATGAATACTGGAAAAACCATAGCTTTGACTAGATGGACCTTTGTTGGCAAAAAAGTCTCTGCTTTTCAATATTCTGTCTAGGTTGATCATAGGTTTTCTTTCAAGGAGCAAGCATCTTTTAATTTCATGGGTGCAGTCACCATCTGTGGTGATTTTTGAGCCCCCCAAAATAAAGTCTCTCACTGTTTCCCTTGTTTCCCTATCCATTTGCCATGAAGTGATTGGACTGGGTGCCAGGATCTTAGTTTTCTGAATGTTGAGCTTTAAGCCAACTTTTTCACTCTCTTCTTTCATTTTCATCAAGAAGCTCTTTAGTTCTTCTTTGCTTTCTGCCATAAGGGTGGTGTCATCTGCATATCTGAGGTTATTGATATTTCTCCTGGAAATCGATTCCAACTTGTGCTTCATCCACATACAAACACACACACACATACACACTCACACACAATGGAATACTACTCAGCCATAAAAAGAATGAAACTGTGCTATTTGCAACCACCCAGATGGACCTCAAGGATATTATGTTAACTGAATAAGTCAGACAGAGACAGATAGACATCATCTTATTTCATTACATATGTCATCCAAAAACAAAACTAACGAACAAACAGAACAGAACATAAACACACTCATAGATACAGAGAATAGACTGGTGGTTACCAAAGGGAAAAGGTTTGAGGGGTGAGTAGACTGAGTGATGGACAGCAATTAGACCTTCAATGGTAACCATTTTGCAGTGTATACAGATGCTGAATCATTATGTTGTATACCTAAAAGTTACATAATATTATACATCAATTTTACCTCAATAAAAGTAATCACTTTTACAAAATACTAAGGAAAACACTGGTTTCCCTCATAGTACTAAAGAGAACAGACAAGCTATGACCTCACAGGTGTAAAACCAAAATTCTTTAATGTTTGATACTGTGATTTGTAGCTGGAACAAAGCTGAAGAATTGGTTGGACTGAGTAATAGAACAGTGTATTGATGACATGAGTAATATAAGATGCCTTCACTTGTAGTTATATATCACACACCCACCAAGGTTATTATATAAAGGGCTAAAAGTGAAGAACTGAAAGGTAACTCAGAATATATTGAATCCAAAAACAAAACTAACGAACAAACAGAACAAAACACAAACACACTCATAGATACAGAGAATAGACTGGTGGTTACCAAAGGGAAAAGGTTTGAGGGGTAAGTAGACTGAGTGATGGACAGCAATTAGACCTTCAATGGTAACCATTTTGCAGTGTATTCAGATGCCTAATCATTATGTTGTATACCTAAAAGTTACATAATATTATACATCAATTTTACCTCAATAAAAGTAATCACTTTTACAAAATACTAAGGAAAACACTGGTTCCCCTCATAGTACTAAAGAGAACAGACAAGCTATGACCTCACAGGTGTAAAACCAAAATTCTTTAATGTTTGATAGTGTGATTTGTAGCTGGAGCAAAGCTGAAGAATTGGTTGGACTGAGTGACAGAACAGTGTATTGACGACATGAGTAATATAAGATGCCTTCACTTGTAGTTATATATCACACACCCACCAAGGTGATTATATAAAGGGCTAAAAGTGAAGAACTGAAAGGTAACTCAGAATATATTGTTGTTGTTCAGTTGCTCAGCCATGTCTGACTCTTTGTGACCCCATGGACTGCAGCATGCCAGACTTCCCTGTCCTTCACCACGCTTGCTCAAATTCATGTCCATTGAGTCAGTGATGCCATCCAACCACCTCATGTTCTATTGTTCCCTTCTCCTCCTGCTTTCAATCTTTCCCAGCATCAGGGTCTTTTCTAAAGAGTCTTTTCCTCTTTGTATTAGGTGGCCAAAGTACTGGAGCTTCAGCTTCAGCATCAGTCCTTCCAGTGAATATTTAGGGTTGATTATTTTAGGATTGACCAGTTTGATCTCCTTACAGTCCAAGGGACTCTCAAGAGTCTTCCCTAGCACCAGTTTGAAAGCATCGATTCTTCTCTAAATCTCTAGTTTTTCCCCTTCTTCTATGCTTGTTACTCTGGTCTCTCTCCTGTGAACTTGTCACCTCATTTTCCTGTAAAGTTGAGTAATTCCATCTATTTCATTCTCCCACTTTCTCCAGTCCATGTGAGAAGGAAAGAGAAAGGATGAATCTGATGGGTTAGACTTGACTCCACTGAGACACTTGTACCACTTATATGAGTGGTACAAGTTACTGTTCCCCAGTAGCAGGCAAGTGAAAGTGTTAAGTCGCTCAGTTGTGCCCGACTCTTTGCAACCCTATGGACTGTAGCTTACCAGGCTCCACTGTCCACAGGATTCTCCAGGCAAGAATACGGGAGTGGGTTGCCATTTCCTCCTGCAGGGGATCTTCGCAACCCAGGGATCGAACCTGGGCCTCCCGCACTGCAGGTAGATTTTTTGATCAGTACCAGGAAACAAGCCCCACTTTACCTTGCTTTGGCTGCTTCTGCTCAGGAGTAGCAAGCACCTCTGGCCTGCTCTTCCACATCTGGAGCTACCATGCTCAGGCTGTTTACTTCCAAATTGCATGCTGGGGACACTGTGGGGCAAGGGCAGGGCATGGTTTCCAAAGGAAAGTTTGTGCTCTTCAAAGAAGGTACACTCATTGTGGAAATCATAAGCACCAAACTTAGAATGGAAGGTCAGTGGTTGCCCTCTAGCCTCAAAGTGAAGTCATGTTCTCTAGTCCCTCTTATAGTAGCAGAGAGGCAGGGAAGTTACAGGGAACTTTTACAGACCAATAAAGTGGGCACACATTTACACACAGAGTATATGCAATATATACATGATATATATGTGCATATATATATATATATACCATCCCTCAGAAACCTGGGTGGAGAAGGAGTGAGTGGCAGGCACCAAATACACAGTACATAAAGCACTCTGCTTCTCTTATGGGCTCTCTTAGTTCAAGGTGCTATAACAAAAATACCAGACTGGATGGGTTAAGCAACAAACATCTATTTCTCAACAATTCTGGAGTCTGAGAAGTCCAAGATCAAGGTACCAGGAGATTTAATGTCTGGTGAGAGTTCCTGATTCATGGTTGGTCATCTCGCTGTGTCCTCATGTACGAGAAAGGATAAGAGCCCTCTGAGGTTTCTCTACTACAAGGGCACTAATCTCATGTATAACAATCCCATTACCTCCCAAAGACCCTGTCTCCTCATACATCACACTGGGGCTTAGGATCACAAGTTATGAATTAGGGAGGGGATAGTGAAGCACTCAGTCTGTACCAATGTTTACTCATTTCCTCTGTTTTCTTAGTCCTCTTTCTTTCCTTTTATACTCTTCTATATTTTCTGCTTTCCAACATATTTTAGATAATTTCTTGACTACACATGCAGGACTTAATTTTAAGAAGCATTCAGAATAGCATAGTAAGCCTATTTTATATAACAAATTTGAATTCTGTGAAACAATGGTGTTATTTTACTTTTCTATATAAATTATAGATTTTTTCCTAGATAATTGCTGCTAATTATAAAATAAACAATAACAAAACACAGAATCAGCTTCACTATCTGGTTGAGAATTGTAATGAGCAACATGACTTTTCTAGTTGTTTGAGCTCCATGAACTGTGGAGACATTTTTAGCCTTGCTTATTGACATTATCCAAATAGATTTTTTCCTAGATAATTGCTGCTAATTATAAAATAAACAATAACAAAACACAGAATCAGCTTCACTATCTGGTTGAGAATTGTAATGAGCAACATGACTTTTCTAGTTGTTTGAGCTCCATGAACTGTGGAGACATTTTTAGCCTTGTTTATTGACATTATCCAGAGAAGGCAATAGCAACCCACTCCAGTACTCTTGCCTGGAAAATCCCATGGACAGAGGAGCCTGGTGGGCTGCAGTCCATGCGGTCGCTATCACTGTAATCTCATTATACAGAGTTTCTGATTCAAAGCAGGTTCTTCAGAAAGAACAGTTAAATCAATGAACAGTTAAGTGACTGTTTTTCTTTGTGTCTTTTTCTTATTTCAAATCTTCTACTGAAATGTTTTAAAAAGTATTTCTTTGCTTGCTTGCTCAGTAAACATGGAGACATACTTTGACTCTCCCTAATGACTCAGAATTTTGCAGTGCCTCATTAAGTACAAGTAATATTAATTAGTACTATAATAACCTGACAGCTATCAGGTAAAATGAGAGAAATTAAAACAGCTCCGTACTGACCCTAACTTGTCAGCCTGCTTGGTTTTTTTTGACTGACTCCTTGATTGCAACTTGTTTTCCCGTTCTTTATCTCATTCCCATAAAAGAATGAAGAATGTTCAGTTCTATGGCCTTTTGAACTGAATTTAACACAGTTGCCTTTCTACAAAATTAATGAGTAAATCTAAGGATGAATCTATCTTCTCGCAAATTGGTTTCCAACCTTCATTATCTTTCTTGCCATTTGTATGTCTCCTTTGAAATTTGTTAGCTTTAAAATATTTTTATTAGCTAAGCATTAACAGTAACTTAGTTAAATATGAAAGTATTACCCATTCTTTTTTTTAATTGAGTAAGAATACTCTCTATTTAAAAAATTAGTATATTTGAGAATATTAATCCTTACTAAACAGTGTCAGGGACATTTTCCCAAGCTTTTCTTTCTTATTAAAATTTAGTAGAACTCTAGAAGAAAACAACATTGTAAAAAAAATCCTGTACTGTAATGAAGTGACGAAAGTCTCTTTTACAGAAGTGTATCATATTCTAAGTAACATGTAGGTCCATACTTTGAATGAAGAAAGCAACAACCACCAATAGGAAAATGATAAAATATTACCTTAGTTCTGCTTTTAAAAATGAGCACAATCGCCTAACAATAAAATAGTATTTTCAGCCAAGCACATGCTCCTACAATGGTCCCTTTACGTTAATATACAGTGACTGCATGTGTAACAAACAAAGGGATCCCTCAACAGAGAAAAGAAAGAGAATCACATTTATGCATATATTTGTACTTCACTAGCAAATGGTTTATGTATAACACCCTTGAAAACTATTGTAATGCTTTTTCATTAATACAATTTTTAAAAAATATTTTGTTGTTCTGTCTTTAACCTAATCTTTAGATGTTCAAATTTGGCTTGACTCTACACAAGGATTGAACTTTCTTTTTATCAAAACATATCATTTCCTTCATGCACTAATACTGTTCAGCATATTTAGTAATCAAGATAACAGAAATTCAAAATTCTGTAAAATTGTGCAGTTGCTAAGCATTTAGCTGATAAATTTTCACAATGTAAATTTAGCTATCCAACAACATGTCAATCTTAAAATGCCAACAGTATCTTCTCAGCAATGCACATGCCTCAGTCAGTCAGTTCAGTCAATCAGTCATGTCTGAATCTTTGTAACCCTATGGACTGAGGCACGCCAGGCTTCCCTGTCCATCACCAACTCCTGGAGCTTATTCAAACTCAAGTCCATCAAGTTGGTGATGCCATCCAATCATCTCATCCTCTGCCATCATCTTCTATTCCTGCCTTCAATCTTTCCCAGCATCAGAGTCTTTTCCAATGCATCAGTTCTTCACATCAGGCGGCCAAAGTATTGGAGTTTCAGCTTCAGCATCAGTCCTTCCAATGAATATTCAGGACTGATTTCCTTTAGGATGGACTGGTTGGATATCCTTGCAGTCCAAAGGACTCTCAAGAATCTTCAACACCTCAGTTCAAACGCATCAATTCTTCAGTGCTCAGCTTTCCTTAGAGTCCAACTCTCACATCCATACATGTCTACTGGAAAAACCATAGCTTTGACTAGATGGACCCTTGTTGGCAAAGTAATGTCTCTGCTTTTTAATATGCCATCTAGATTGATCATAGCTTTTCTTCCAAGGAGCAAGCGTCTTTTAATTTCATGGCTGCAGTCACCATCTGCAGTGATTTTGGAGCCCCCCAAAATAAAGTCTCATTGTTTCCATTATTTCCTTATCTATTTGCCATGAAATGATAGGACCAGATGCCATGATCTTCATTTTCTGAATGTTGTTTTAAGCCAACTTGTTCACTCTCCTCTTTCACTTTCATCAAGAGGCTCTTTGGTTCTTCTCCACACATGTCTCAATCAATTATATTTACTTTAAAGTATTTATTTTATTCCAGACACATTGGTCTAGAAAAAGCAGTTGAAAACATTCAAGTAAAATACAGTCTGTATGTTCTAATACTGTTCTATGAGTAAAAGACAGTACACAATAGTTACATTTGCTCCCAAATGGTAAAGAATTTAGATTGGCTCATTTTTGCTCCTGATAGTCTTCACTATAGACTAAAATTGGAAAATGCTGTTCAAGTTTTTCCTTACCTTCATTATTCCTTAAAATTATATGTGCATTTTCCTATTTTAAGGCTCACACCATTTTGATAGGTTCCTTTTCGATCTTTCACAATTAGCAGCCAATTTACCAGTGATAGGTATGGAACTAATACTTTATTAAAAAGCACTGCATTATGTGTAGTCGTGGTGCTGGTGGGGTTGGTAGTGATGTGCAATGATGTGGTCTTGTTACCTGCAGTAATTGCTTATCTTCCAGTGACTGAATGTATAAGTGACTGGGAAATTCTTCTGGTAACAAATGTCCTTAGGTAAAAAAGTGTTTGATTCTCCTACTTCACTCCTTGCCATTGTAACTGCTAGCCTTATCCTCTAAAATAACTGTGCTGTATGCACCCTTTTTCTCATTTTGCTTCATCTCACAATATCTTTTTTCTCCTCAGTTTTCTACCTGAAACTCCCCAGGTATGGATTGGTGCTTCAGAGGTTATATTTCCAAGTGTAAGTATTTGCCTCACAAATAGGTTCACATCTCTGATTTGCATTCAGGAAAGGAAGATGTTGTCAGGTGATTGATGGAATCACCAAGGAAAAGGATGCCAAACTTTCCTTCCTTCTGAGTCTTTCAGTAAAAATCCTTCTTTACATGTGCAGCACATTTAACTTTCCCAAGGAATGGCACAAACACACTTCATTTCACATGATATTTACTAAGACCTGCTGGTTGTAAGGAGGGTTCTAACCTCTAAGCATCTCCCTCCTTTCCAGTAATGCACAGATTAAGAAATAATAATCAATAAAGCACATGACTTCAATGTATACATATTTATTTGTTTTAAAATAATATACCAAAGCTTCTTTCCTATTATAAGCCATACTAATATAAGAGCTTTCCCAGGTGGCTCAGTGGTAAAGAACTTCCTGCCAGTGCAGGAGACATGGGTTCAATCCCTGGATCAGAAAGATCCCCTGGAGAAAGAAATGGCAATCCACTCCAGTATTCTTGCCTGGAAATCCCATGGACAAAGGAGCCTCGGGGGCTAGAGTTTATGTGATCACAAAGAGTCAGACATAACTTAGCAACTAAAGAACAATATATTATAAATGCAAAATATATTAAAATAGAAATTAAAAATATAGAATTTCTAACCATTTCTTTAAGACCTCAGTGCATAGTCTTGGGACTGTCTCAGAGCACTGCATGATCTGCAAAGCCAGTAGCAGCTGCATTTGGAAATTTAGAGGGAGCACAGATCATCAGGGGAGCCTCTTGGGAGGCATAATATTTGTAATGCCACAGCAGTATAACCCCTAGGTTCTTACCCCTGTTCCCATTTTCTCTGGCCTGAGCCAGATGAACATTTGCGAGACTTACTATAGTGGAAGCTAACTGTGTGCATTTGTGTCTTGGGAGGGAGAACTTGGGCCCAAGGCCCTAAGTCCAAGACAGAATTTCTTGCGGAAGATTCAGCCTCCCTGCAAAGAGCATCTCCTTGAGTGTTTGTTGGTGGGGGCAGAGTAGCAGAGGGCTTCCCTGGTGTCTCAAGGGTAAACCGCCTGCAGAGCAGGAGCAGCAGAAGACAGGGGTTCAATCCCTGGGTTGGGAAGATCCTCTGGAGGAGGGCATGGCAACCTACTCCAGTATTCTTGCCTGGAGAATCCCATGGACAGAGGAGCCTGGTGGATACAGTCCATAAGGTTGCAAAGAGTTGAACACGACTGAGTGACTTAGCACACACACATGTAGAGGTGCAGATAGAGACAGCGCCATCACCTGGGGGAGGCACAGCTGATTATCATTCGGGGCATGTGAAACAGTTTGTGTAAAATTGCCTTTTCTGAAGCATATCCCAGAGCTTTCAAATTATGTTTTGTGTAGTGTAATTCTATCCTGTTACCCTTAGCCACACACACCTTGGTATCATGATATTCTAAATTACTCCTTTGCCTCCACAGTGTTTACAACTTTCTGATAAAACACTTGTAGATAGTGATCATGCATATTCCATCCTAGTTATCACACCACAAGTAGAGCTATTTTATTCTTCTAATCTTTCTTCATGTGTCCTAAAGTTCTTTAATCATTTTTGTTGTTGACTTCATCTTTCATTTCTAGTTATCAGTATCTTGCTGATCCTGGGGCACTCAAACTTAGAAAGAGGATGCCAGCTAGAGTCTCACCTTACTGTATAAACAGGAGCCCTGGGCTACAGTGTTCCTGTTCTGTGACAGAGTGTCTGTTTATTAAGTTGGTGCTCTTATACATTTTTATTATCGTAGCATCAGGGTGAATTGTCAGCATGACACCTTGCTATTTAGAAAGCTGTCATCTGATTCCCTCTTTCATGGCATCCTCTACTTTAGCTCAGTCTTTCTCATAGCTTTGAATTCCATTTCTTCCAGTTCTGTTTTGCTCAATATAGTGATCTATGCATGCATGCTAAGTCACTTCAGTCGTGTTCAACTCTGCAACCCTATGAACTATAGCCCGTCAGGCTCCTCTGTCCAAGGGATTTTCCAGCCAAGAATACTGGAGTGGGTTGTCATGCCCTCCTCCAGGGGATCTTCCCAACCCAGGGATCAAACCCAAATCTCCCTTGACTCCTGCATTGCAGGCAAATTTTATACCTCTGGGCCACTGGGAAAGCCCCCATAGTGATCTATGGTTTGCCCCATATTCTGCTTAATAAACAACTGCTTACCTAGGAAATTAGCATACTGTCTTGCATCCTACCATTCTGAAGACTAGGTTCTTCAGAAAATTCTTGGCCAACTGTGAGCAGGTTTGCAGAAAGTACTGATCTTGGAAATCTCCTTTCCAAAATGTGCTATCTTTGATCTGTCTCTTTACCACTAGAATGCGTTGCTATTCTCCATTTGTGTATATTTACATTCACATATTTTTCTAAATTAAAGGAAGAGAGGATTTAACAAATATTTTAATACTGTACTTGGTCGATGTATACAACTGAAGAATAATCTGAGAATGTAATAAATACTAAATCACTTCCCTAATGAACCTAATGAATCCTCCTACCATTTTCTTATTATTTTTCTGACCTAAATAGAGGTTGAAATATGCATACTTTATTTGCTATTTTAGGTTTTTCACCCACGTCTAAGGACTTGTGCTAAATAATAATAATAATAAAGATATGCCAGTGTCTCCCACTGGCTATGGAAACAGAACCAACAATTACCACCTGTTAAGCCTTTTACTTGGTGATACTGAATCTACAACTTGATTTTAAACATCAAAAATAGCAAACATAAACTATAGATCCTACACTGTAGCATGGGAAGGCTTCAGTCTTCTTGGGCTTCTAGATTTTAGAGGATAAATGACATAATTGCTGACAAATTTCCCTCCTGACTCCACATAGAGGCCTTAAGTAAGTCCTCCCCCAAACACATCTTTTTGTGTTAATGTTTTGGACACTTTTGACTATCAAAATGTTCATGGTACTTTCTGAGATTCTAGGTTTTGGGGCTGAAGTCATATGACTTTCTACTCACTCTAATATTGTCTGTGGGCACCAGAGAGGAGGCAGGCACTTTTTGGTACATGCAAGTTACAGTTGCTAAAACTTGTCTAGACTACCATATCAGGAAAGCTACAGTGGTAAAGAGATGAATGCAGTAAAGGAAGAACGAAAAGAGTTTTAAAAGTTATCTTGTGATTAAGAGGGTAGTGAGAAGAAAGAAAAGAATCTTTACTGGGGAAGCATGAAGTCATCAAAATCAAAGCAAGCCACATAATTTCTGATCTTCCATGCTTGGGAACCTCTTCTGAGTCCCTCATGAGGCAGGGGTAGGGGTTCAGAGGCATTCAGAGAAACTGGTATGGTGAGTGCCCAATGAGTAGAAAGCACACTGACCTTGTTTTGAGGCTCCTAGAGCAAAGGTTTGGTTAGGGAAATGTTCTAGGGTTGGGCTCCATCACTCCAGCCATCCTCATTGGGGAAATTTGTCTGCTCTCTAACAGCCAGAGAGAAAATAACACGAGGTAGAAGAGGGAGAAAAAGAACATTGGCATAAGGCAGCTTGTTTAAATTATGATTATGAAGACACAAAGAATGTGCTCAGGACAGAGACAGGAAGGTTATCACTATAAACTATGTATGCTCTCAATTGTAGGTACTGATGAATCTGCTATATAAAAGGATGGATTTCTTTTAGTCATAGTTTTGGTAAGAAAGTATATATTGAGTTTAATATTTTCTGCTTCATATCTATGAAATGAAGCATACTTCTATGTAACATATATCAAAATCACAACATTTTTTATATTGCTTCTCATTAGATCAGTGGTTATATGTTTTTAAGTACAGAGTTCCAAAAGCGTGAGCTTGTATTTAAAAGACTCAGTACAATTAATGACTTGATTCCTTAACATCACTAATATTTATCTACATGGAAAATATATTACTTTGATGCATGTTTGACTTCTAAGGAATTATGGCAGCATGGTTTTGAGGCCAGGATTCTTCCTGAAAGTAGAAGGGAGTCATCTGTAGCTTCTTTAGTCAGATAGGAATGGAGCACACTCAGGTGCTTGGAAGATTAAGAAGCAAGAACAAAGTGTAGATCAGTTCCAAGAGGCTCCCTCTGAAAACGATAGTGTGTTTTCAATGGTAGTGTGACCATTTGCAACAGTAGTGTGTTGCTACCAGGCAGGATGGCAGTGGAACATTCAGACTGCATTTGGCTAATACCACCTGCCTATCTTTAAGGGAAAGTGCCACCTTTTAGTATTAAGCCATCTGCTAGTTCTGCAGGATGCTAGTTAGGTATAATAGCTCAGCAAATTAAAGTTGAAAATGCTCAGTATACTCTGCTGCCTCCTTGGTCTCTTCTTCTGTATTTGGTAGAACCCTAAAAATTCACTCTTGTGAAGAAGAGAAAAACATTTTTCCTCTGGTTTTTTTTTTCAGATTTTATTCTTAATCTGGACTTCCAATCTGGATTTCATTTGGGGCCAAGATGGAGAGTTATCTGGAATTGAGTGCCTGCCAAGCTAGGACAATTCTGAAATGTCTTTGTGGTATTTCCCAAAGAGGGGAAGGGGGCAGCTTTGCAGACACTTAAACCATGGCTCTAGTGCAGCCCAGTTGAATGCTGGCACAGTTCTGCTTCTGATGTCAGACTCTTTGGGAGGCTCACAGGAGCTAAGGGAGATTGTTCAGTGTTTCTGCTTTACTGTGAACAAGGGATACAGAAGAGTTAGAGAAAATGGAGGTGGGGATAGGTAAGCATTAAACTCATCAGCCTTATTCTATTTATGTTTAATCCACTTATTTCCCAAGTCTCTATTTCAGAGTCATCTATTTCTTTGACAGCCTCTCTAGTGATGTGACAAGTGCTATCTAATGTCCACATATTACATGTGCACTATTATCTGTCTATATATATTGATTTTCAGTTGAAAGTGGTTGGTTAGAGATTACACTGTCATTTTAAGCAGGTTTATAATGCTGCACACACTTTACTGAAAACCATCTTTGGCCTGAAAAAGTATCTGCTCAGGAGCACCAAAGCTGACAGATTTTTTTTTTTCCTTCCTGAGGAAGGGTCACTTACAGAAAAACTAAAGTTTATGTTGGGGAAAAAAAATAAATTGGGAATTTGGCACTTGTCTGTAGTAGTTATGACTTCTAAGAGATTACATGACTGCATTCCTATTAATGTTCAATGCGGACTTGCATTTGGTACTTTATATCTGTTAGATTTACATCTGTCCTTCTGATGATATGGTAACTTCAAATCCACATATAGAGGGGCTCAGAGCGCTGCCATCTGCTTCCCCATAGAAGAAACACAACAGCTTACACTGTGCCAGAATACGGCTCTAGTTTATATGTCCTGCTGCTCTGGCCATAGTGATTTAAACAACTGTTCCAGGGTGAGGGAGTCCTTATGAGGGGAAATTTCTCCCCCCAACGCTATGCTTCATATCAATGTCATAACAACTATCGAGAGAACAGACACGTTTTCTTTCTGCAGGTGAGAGAAGAACGTGTTACAGCCAACAGCATAACTAGCTTGGTCATTCTTTGGGGCTTACATATTGGCCTGTTCAAATGTTTCAGTGCTGAACCAATAAGGCCGCACTAAGGTTCCTTTGTCAGCTTGTGATTTGGGCATTTCTTTTCCCCTTGTCCTCTTCCTCTGACCTAGGCTGGCTCTCTAAAATACACTGTACTCTCATATCAAAATCTCATATCTTTGGTTTAAATTTTTAAACGTTTTTCCTTCAAATATCAGCATGAACAGAGAGCGGGAGGCTTTTGTCCGTTGATTTTTTTTAACGTAAGGGAAGAACGTTATTCTCTCCTCTTGAGAGTTTGCTAGCTGTTTTCTCCAGGGTCACAATTACCTAAAACTTTATGCTTAGCATTTAGCACCACATCCACCAATAGCCAACCTCTTCCCTCCCTTTTTCTCCCCCACACAAGGGGAAACTGCAGAGAAATGCTACTTAATTATCACACCACGTAACTAATTAAAAGCAGGATGCTTGTGTATGGTATGCTAATGAGCTATTAGAAATCCAGCATATTTTAGTGACAAGACATGGGTTCCTATTCTGCCCTTCACCTGGCTGTGGATTTCCAGTTGACAGTTAATGATGATGAAATGGGAATTTATTATGCCGCTTGCAAGCCAAGGACTTTGGAAGAGGGCAGAAAGGTCAGAATCACTCAGAGGTGAGATGAAACCAAGAGACAAGAAAAGCCCGAGGATTTCTTTTATATGGAACCATGGTGTGTGCAGAGCACAAGATAGAGGGTGTACAATAAATAGGAAAGTTTCACTATCATTTCCGGTGGCGATGGAAGATGAACACATTAGGGGTGAACTATAGATTAGTTGCTTGTATGTGCGCCTTCAGTCCCGATTTGACTATATTAGTTTCAAAGCTCTCCAAAGATACCCTAAAACACTGGCATTTCATAAAGAGGTGAGTTCAGAGGCATGCAGAGAAGCGTACAGGGAGGAAAGAAAGAGGATACAGGGAAAGAGGGGAAATGGGAAGAATAACTATTTACTTTTGTCTGAAGTGTGAAGAAAAGATTACAAATGGAACAAGCAGGGATGTTAGCAGGGAGATAGCCACACGAATGCTAACAATAATGATAATCAACACTGGATGTTCCTTTCCTGGAGGCGGTATCTGCTAAGCACTTTAAAGCACTATTTCACAGACACCTCATCCTAACCTTTGGTGACACCAGTATCGGAGTCTGAAGCAGAGTGTCTCTGACCACTGCCTCCGCATAGAGTGTCAGGACTAAGAACTTCTGCAGTACATCGAGGAGAATGGACTCCCACTGTGTACACGCAGCCAGAATGCAAGGCAGGTGCTGCATCTTTTAAATGTCCATATTCTCTGCATCCAGACTATAATAGATACTCATTTAAGTGGAAAGAAATGGTAGAACTTTAACAATGTAAGTGAACTTTGAGGAGCTCCATCCCTTTTTGTTAACGAATAATAATAAAGGTCAGAGAAGAAGAAACGGCTTTTATGAGTTGATGCTGGCACCACCTGTATTTTGGATATATTCAGTTCAGTTCAGTCGCTCAGTCGTGTCTGACTCTTTGCGACCCCATGAATCGCAGCACACCAGGCCTCCCTGTCCGTCACCAACTCCCGGAGTTCACTCAGACTCACGTCCATCGAGTCCGTGATGCCATCCAGCCATCTCATCCTCTGTCGTCCCCTTCTCCTCCTGCCCCCAACCCCTCCCAGCATCAGTCTTTTCCAATGAGTCAACTCTTCGCACGAGGTGGCCAAAGTACTGGAGTTTCAGCTTTAGCATCATTCGATTAACCTCTATTAAGAAAAATACATTTTGAAGCAACAGAATTAACATAGCAAGGAGCTATATTTTGCTGTCTCCCCAATGTTTGCACAATGTTACTAAAATACTTCTGTCACGGTCTCCTTTAAGTCAGAAAGAACTATTCCCTTTCTATTTAAGTTTTATTATCAGCTCAAGGTAAAGCAGCAGCCAGAATTTACAGGGAAGTCCCTTCCTTGCAAAAGAGAGAAGACACTATGCCAAGCTCATTTCCGCCCCCACCCCCCGGAACCCCAGAGTTAAGTGGCAGAGACACTGTCACTAGAGCTGCAACTCCCATGGGAAGGGCTCATAAAGGTAAGGAATCTGCTTTCCTCTCATCATGTGCACTTTAATAATAAAAATGCAATGTGTTCTCTCCAATATTTATTCTTCCCATCCCCCTTCATAAGAAAATATCTCTATTACTGCCAATTAGTTCAGTTAAAAACCTCCATTCTCCAGCCTCCTTTGCAATTAGAATGGCCCCGGGAGACATAAGTGAAAGTCAATGGACAGAGGCTTCAGGACGTTCTCTGAAGGAGAGATGAAACATAACGTTGGGCCCTCCGAAAATGCCCTTGAACCTTGAGGATGCAAACCAGATACTAAAGATGGCAGAACCAAATGACAGGCCCGGAGCAGTTCTGATATAATTTCAGCCCTGGATATCTCTTCTGGACTATTTCACATTGAAGAAAACAAAAAGTCCTCATTTATTTAAGCTGCTTTACTTGGGTTTGCTATAATATGCAACCAAATCTAACCCTAACTCATCCTTTTTTTAGTTCTCACTATTCCTATACTAATAAGAATGGCCATTTCCAATTTATCTTTGTGGTAGGTAAGAGATCACCACTCCTGTTACCTTAGTTTTAAAAAAGGATTCCTTTTGGTAAGCAGAATAGCCATGTCGGCTTTGAATGTGTCTCTTGCATGGCTAATCAAACTCCTTTTCATTGCTATAATTCAAAACCTAGGCATAAATCCATAACATTTATGTCAGGCATAACATTTTTTTCTTCTTTCTTTCTTAACTGTATCTGAGGAAATTGTGGGGGTTAGTGGAGGTGTGGAATGAAAAGACAACCAGCTTATTTATATGCTGGTATTGCCAGATGGGATTCTTGGAAGTTCATGGCATCTCTTTAACATCTGTTGGACCCTGTAATTTGTGAAAGAAAGAAAGTGAAGTCGCTCAGTTGTGTCCAACTCTTTGCAACTCCATGGACTGTAGCCTACCAGGCTCCTCCATCCATAGGATTTTCCAGGCAAGAGTACTGGAGTGAGTTGCCATTTTGTGGGAATGCCACAAAGAAGCATTGCTTTTTGGAAACTTTACAAGTGTAAAATCCCTTTGTTTTTTATTTTAATATTGTGTGTGTGTTTCAAGATTTCTAAAGATCTTTCTTTTCACTGTTTTTTTTTTTAATTCTTTCTGTTTTGTTTCTTCTGGACTTTAAAAATTTTAGAAACTGTTGCACATTTAAAGAAATATTCTTCCTCTTTTGAAGGATAAAGAACAGAGTTGGTAAGGGGGTAAGGATTCCATGAAGTAAAAGAGGAATTAACTTTTGGGGTATTGCACAGTAAATAAAATGCATCCGACCAGATGGAAGAATCTATGGAGCAGCAGATGTTTCTGTGGGCTGGACAGCCATGCTGTCTCTGTCAGTGTATCCACATGGGTCTCAATTTCCTTATCTAGGTAGGATCTAGACATGCTCTCCCATTGGGTGGTCCCAGCAGCTCAGGAAACTGCTGTATTGAGGAGGGCTCTACCCATTCCTTTTTTATCATCACCTCTATCCATTTTTACCCATAAACTAAGCACGAGATTCTTTCATGAATCTCTCAATTAAGCCTAAAAGGTAAAATAATAGAAGGATAAGTATAACATTTTAATAATGAATGCCTCTAAATTCCAACTTTACCATACAGAGTTGGGTAGTAATAAGCAAGATATAAAATCTCTGAAAACCCCTTTCCTCATTTATACAATATGAATTGCAACCTCTCTTATGAAATATTAAATGAAATACACAATGCATATTTTATATATTTTGCTCATTTAAAAATCCCATTTGAACCTCTGGCGTCCTATATGCTGCTGCTGCTGCTGCTAAGTCGCTTCAGTCGTGTCTAACTCTGTACGACCCCATAGACGGCAGCCCACCAGGCTCCCTCGTCCCTGGGATTCTCCCCAGGCAAGAACACTGGAGTGGGTTGCCATTTCCTTCTCCAATGCATGAAAGTGAAAAGTGAAAGTGAAGTCGCTCAGTCATGTCTGACTCCTAGAGATCCCATGGACTGCAGCCCACTAGGCTCCCCTGTCCTTGGGATTTTCCAGGCAAGAGTATTGGAGTGGAATGCCATTGCCTTCTCTGATCCTATATGCAATGTTCAATAAATTGTTCAAAAATATTTATTGGCACACAATGCCCAGGAAATACTTGCTTAAGTTTGAATAATATATAATGAAACTAATGAATGAACGTCCTAATGACACTGCTTTGAGTCCTGGCTGAAATTTACATGTGTAATGCCACTCTGTTTAAGCTAACAATGATCTTATTCCATTGTACAGCAACTCTAACATTAACGTGACCATGTAATCCAAACCAGGACACATATGAGGATGAAGGGAGACACTGTTAACAATTACTTCAAAACAACTGATATAAACTGCGACTGTCTTGGGAAAATAGGGACACAAATATGAGCACCTTCTTAAATCACTTATAATTCTTTGTTTTATCCCTTGGTCAGAATTGCAAGTGAATGTGTAATTGCCAAAGTATGCACAAGTTTGATTCCCTCAAAGTTTAAAGCTAAGAGAAGTCCCCAAACATCGTATAAGCATGTCTTACTCTGCACAGTGGACTGCTTCTTGAACAAGTCTGTTAGATTTTTAATAAATGAAAGCACATATATACTTTCCCATGAACAGTGTATAAAGAATAGCCAGTCTAGGTTCGATGCAGGATATAGGATGCTTGGGGCTCTTGCACTGGGATGACCCAGAGAGATGGTATGGGGAGGGAGATGGGAGGGGAGTTCAGGATTGGGAACATGTGTATACCCATGGCAGATTCATGTTGATGTACGGCAAAACCAATACAGTATTGTAAAGTAAAATAAAGTAAAATTTAAAAAATGAACCATTTTTAAAGTGATAAAATTCTAAAATATGAATAATCAATCCTTACTGATTATAAATTACTTAAAATTATGGTTTGTTTTGTTTAGTTTTATATTGAGTTTTCCAAAGTATGGCATATCTTTAGATGACTCTTGTATGAAACATCATAATAATGTGTGATCCGTCAGTTAGTCACCCAGCACACTCAGTTGTAGTGTGACAATTACTGTGATGAAAGTTGCCCACTTAATGGGTGATAGAAATGGTAGAGAATCGTCATTGAGTGATGTAAAAAGACAATTCCCTCCAAGATAGCACCCCATGTCCCTGGGTGGCCACAGAACTAATATATTGGGTCGACTGCAATTGAGGTTGTGGAATTAGATGGATTACAAAGCTTCTTTATCGCATTTGAGATCTAGATTGTGACTATCCTAGCAGCTGAGTTAGTCCAAACGATGTCAGTAATACCAGAGATGGCTCTGGTGCCACCACCAGCAGCCTTGGCCCTTCAGTGGCCAACAAGGACTAATTAAGAAGTGAAACATTGGTTAACTTGCTCTCACTTAGGTCCAAGATAATGTTATCCTGGAAGCACCTGGGCACTGTAATCACTAGACCCTGAATAACTGACTTGCTAAGGGAGCTTTAATGTTTAACATATATTGGAGGTTTACTGAAAACCTTTCAGCTGTGACTTTTATGAGGGCTCTCAGTTTATCCTGTTTTAGCTGCAAACACAGAATACCACTTTATGAAGATGTTAATAACACTTTAACATGCTAAACTCATGCTTTTCATACCCATCCAACACCCACTTGAATAGTTCTATACAATAAGCAGTAATAAAACCATAACTTAAATCAAGAAAATTTCAAGTGCAAGCTAGATTGTGTTAGTCATTAGCTCTACGATCTAGACAAACCCTGTTTACTATTCAAACTAATTACCTCATGTGTAAAATTAGAGAATTTGGCCCATGTATATTAAGATTCTTTTTATAACTAATAATTTAGGAGTAATTCATTGAAGTCTCAGATAGAAACCTAGGATGTAACGGAATGATATAATGATTTTCCGTGGCTCCATGGCCAAGAAAGAAATTAACTCAAGCCAACAAAAAACAGAATTCAGCCTTTCTAGGTCATTTCCAGCATGTAAAGATAAGATATCCTGCTATTACTACCATAATATGGTTTTTAGTTTAAAAATTACTCTCTAATACATAACTGTACTCCTTATTTTACAGAAGAGGAAAAAGACTTAAAGATGCTTCAAGGAGTCAAGTATCTTCCCCAACTATGCTAGAACTTGATATAGTCCAGATTTGCTTATTCCCAGTTAGTTTGCTTCATATTTTAGATTTCTTCAGGCAGAAAAGAACAACAAAAACTGGACTATGTTAATAAACAGCTGGCACAATTTACTCTAGGATTTTGAACAAGAATATTCTACTTTACCAACAGTAGGAAACAAATGGAAATATTTTTCTTTAAATCTCCCATCTTATACCATAGAAGTACTTTGTAAACAGAGAATAAAATGCAATTTGCTGAGGAGTAACAAGCCAGCTCGCAGTTAGTCTGAAAGAGAAGCTGAATTTTTATTCCTGTTTTGTGGGAGAAGTAATCCAATAATGATACCCAAACCTGGGCTCCTTTCTACTACAGAGAAGAGCTAGAAACTATGAGAGAAACAAAATGTACAATGGAGTATTTTCCTATATATGCTATCCGACTTGAGTTCAGCAGTGTAGGGATGGGCTGAGATTCTCTGCTGAAAGTAAAAAAAAAAAAAAGCAGTGGTGAAATGGAGATTGCATTTTAGAAAAGCAAGTAGAATGAAAGAGGAGATAGAGATAAAGATGAGAATTTCCTGAAGCCCTTTATCTCTCTTTGTCTTTGCATTGACCACTTAAACGTATGCTTTGTCATTTATAGAATCACAAACAAACATGCACACACACACAAAAAAAAAACAGAGAAACCATACATGTGTTAATAATATTTCTGTCTAGTGATACGTTTGTGCATGGACAGAGGCTCATCATGAATCTCATTACAACATGTGAACACAAGCCATTAATTACTTGGAAAAAGGCAAAAATAACACTAGAAAACAAAAAACTAAAACCTACAACATCAAGATTTTCAATTGATATTCTTTCAGTGGGCAAGGTAAATCCCATTGTTTGATACAAAAACCATCTGGTTTCGTCTTCTTGAATTCACTGAATGATTATTCCCAAGCTAACTGTATAATAATGGCCATAGGTAGTTCAGTATAAATCCTCAAATATGTTGTATGATGGCCTACTGGCTAATGAGAAGATGTATTTTCACGAAGAATTAACCTAGCTTTTGTTGGCTTTCTATTTTGAATCAAAGCCCCTGAACCATATTGATGTTTTATGTTTCCCTTGGTCATGTTTTCTTGTTTTTTGCTTTGCTTTCATTCAAAGACAATAGGAATAACTTTATCTCTCGTAGAGCCATTATTTTCTGCATGATTTTGGCCCCTACAGATGCAAGGCACAATGATATAGTCATCCTCTCTTTATAGGGATCTGTTCTAAGTAGGTGATAGAAAAGTTGATTAATATGAAAAAAAGTTAAAAATTTTGGCTTGCTATTTAAATGTCTTAGCTGTATTGAATTTTTTTTTAAATTTTCTATTCTTTCATGGAAGAAGTACTTTGAGTATAAATAATGTCTCAAAATCAGGGCTTTATTTCTAGGGCTATATGACATGCTAATGTGTTCCCTTGGATTTCCTGAGTCCCTCTCAGGTGTTATTAAATGCTGTCATTCATTGTTTGAACACGACTTCGAATTGCACACTGTTCCCCAAAAGGTCATCAAAGCACTTAATAATTTTAGAAAGAGATAAGCAGGACAGAAGACCTTAATTATATGTCAAATGTGAGGTCATGTGTGACCCGCTGCACCAGCCACTGCTGTCCCTGTCAATCCTGTCTCCCCCTCACCCTACTCCTGACTAACACAGCGCTGAATGAGGACTCCACAGTTCCTCATGCCGGCATCCAAACTGACGTGCTTCATAACCTCTGAGTGGTCGCAGATGGAAAACTATCTTCATGTTAATATAAAAAGGAGGCAGAGAGGAGTAAAATATTTCATGGAAAATATATTCAGGAGAGAGGGAGGACCAGAACTCTGGTCTATAAAAATTATTAAATCCAAAAACTTGGGGGGGCGGTTAATTTCAGTTTCAGATAGAAATTAATTACCGCTGTCTGGAGAAATATTTAGAATGTGGAATTAGGACATTTTATATTGAATTGCATATATGTTTAATGCATTCTCTCTTTCCATCTCTTCGTCTACATTTCTTTCTGGTTCTGTGTGTGTGTGTACATGTGTCTGTCTGTCTGATCCTCCAATAAAGCCTGGATGGCCACTTATTTGACCATGGACTGGAATAACCCCAGATAACTAAGATTCTTCTCATTTTAAGATTCTCCTCTGGGCTTCCCAAGGGGTGCTGTGGTAAAGAATCCACCAACAATGCGGAGATGGAAGAGATCCAGATTTGATCCCTGAGTCAGGAAGATTCTCCCGGAGAAGGAAATGGCAACCAGCTCCAGGATTCTTGCCTATAAAATTCCATGGACAGAGGAGACTGGTGGGCTACAGTCCATGAAGTTACAAAGAGCCAGACACAACTGAGGATGCGTGCACACACACACATCTGGCTCTCCTCTGTCATATTCTATCTACTTCCTTTCTATTTTCTCATTAAATTTCACCTCTTCATTGTGAATCATCTGGGAAGACTCTTCCTGTCTGGCCTGCCTCACATTTAGTATATTAGTTTCAAAATTTACATGTTCTCTTTAGACTGCCTTTGAACTTTGCTCTGAGTTTCCATTCTTAGTCCATGTATTAGAATTTGAAAGACATAGAGGTTGTCCTGGAATATGATTAAAAATAAGTTGTTATTATATTGGGTAGCATGTACTTCTGCTTCGTTTTCTCATTATTATCTTACTGATCCTTTAATCAGGATTTCAGTAATGGAAGAACAGATACTTGTCAGGAGCTTTTAAGAACTGGGAATATAAAGGAAAGAATGTTAATACAACTGATGATTTTCTATGTAGTTAGTGTTCTATGACTGAAGTCTATGACTGAAGTTTATACCACTGTTCTGTTTACTTTTAAGAAAAATTTTTATGCTTAAAAATATTGGTCTGCATGAAATAAACTTCCTTGATACATGTACTAGAATTTCAGTAATTAATTCAAAATATATGTATTGACCACTTACTAGATGCTGAAAACCCACTCCAGTGTTCTTGCCTGGAGAATCCCAGGGACGAGGGAGCCTGATGGGCTGCCATCTATGGGGTCGCACAGAGTCGGACACGACTAAAGTGACTTAGCAGTAGCAGATGCTGAAAAAAGTTTTTTCTCATATCTCAAGCACTTAAAACCATACCTACTGCTGCTGCTGCTGCTAACTTGCTTCAGTCGTGTCCAACTCTGCGCAACCCCAGAGACAGTAGCCCACCAGGCTCCCCCGTCCCTGGGATTTTCCAGGCAAGAACACTGGAGTGGGTGCCATTTCCTTCTCCAAAGCATGAAAGTGAAAAGTGAAAGTGAAGTTGCTCAGTCGTGTGAGACTCAGTGACCCCATGGACTGCAGCCTACCAGACTCCTCTGTCTGTGGGATTTTCCAGGCAAGAGTACTGGAGTGGGGTGCCATTGCCTTCTCCAAACCTACATAAAGTTAAAAATGACGAAGCAGTGAAACAAAAGATATTTGTCAGTGGAGTTGCCAGGAAGTTGTTTGCTTGTTAACTTTTTGTTTGTTCTTACCATTTTATATTTAAAAGATTTTTACAGGAGAGGATGACATTTATTTGCATGCAATAGTCTTTTTTTCTCAGCATTAACAAATTAAATACACAAAACTCAATTAATTCATCATGTACTGGCATTATAGCCACATCTACATCTGTCAGTTCAGTTCAGTTACTCAGTCATGTCTGACTTTGTGCCACCCGATGGACTGCAGCATGCCAGGCTTCCCGGTCCATTACCAACATGCAGAGTTTGCTCAAACTGAAAACCCACTCCAGTGTTCTTGCCTGGAGAATCCCAGGGACGGGGGAGCCTGATGGGCTGCCATCTATGGGGTCGCACAGAGTCGGACACGACTAAAGTGACTTAGCAATAGCAGATGCTGAAAAAAGTTTTTTCTCATATCTCAAGCACTTAAAACCATACCTACTGCTGCTGCTGCTGCTAACTTGCTTCAGTCGTGTCCAACTCTGCGCAACCCCAGAGACAGTAGCCCACCAGGCTCCCCCGTCCCTGGGATTTTCCAGGCAAGAACACTGGAGTGGGTGCCATTTCCTTCTCCAAAGCATGAAAGTGAAAAGTGAAAGTGAAGTTGCTCAGTCGTGTGAGACTCAGTGACCCCATGGACTGCAGCCTACCAGACTCCTCTGTCCGTGGGATTTTCCAGGCAAGAGTACTGGAGTGGGGTGCCATTGCCTTCTCCAAACCTACATAAAGTTAAAAATGACAAAGCAGTGAAACAAAAGATATTTGTCAGTGGAGTTGCCAGGAAGTTGTTTGCTTGTTAACTTTTTGTTTGTTCTTACCATTTTATATTTAAAAGATTTTTACAGGAGAGGATGACATTTATTTGCATGCAATAGTCTTTTTTTCTCAGCATTAACAAATTAAATACACAAAACTCAATTAATTCATCATGTACTGGCATTATAGCCACATCTACATCTGTCAGTTCAGTTCAGTTACTCAGTCATGTCTGACTTTGTGCCACCCGATGGACTGCAGCATGCCAGGCTTCCCGGTCCATTACCAACATGCAGAGTTTGCTCAAGTTCATATCCACTGAATTGGTGATGCCATCCAACCATCTCATCTTCAGTCATCCCCTTCTCCTCCTGCCTTCAATGTTTCTGAGCATTAGGGTCCTTTTTAGTGAATCAGCTCTATATATCAGGTCGCCAAAGTATTGGAACTTCAGATTCAGCATCAGTCCTTCCAATGAATATTCAGGACTGATTTCCTTTAGTCCTTCCAATGAATATTCAGGACTGGTTTGATCTCCTTGCAATCCAAGAGACTCTCAAGAGTCTTCTCCAACACCACAGTTCAAAAGCATCAATTCTTTGGTGCTCAGCTTTCTTTATAGTCCAACTCTCGCATCCATACATGACTACTGGAAAAACCAGAGCTTTGAATAGATGGACCTTTGTCAGCAAAGTAATATCTCTGCTTTTTAATATGTTGCCTAGATTGGTCATATTTTTTCCTCCAAGGAGCAAGCATCTTTCAATTTCATGGCTGCAGTCACCATCTGCAGTGATTTTGGAGCCCAAGAAGATAAAGTCTCACTGTTTCCATTGTTTCCCCATCTATTTACCATGAAGTGATGGGACTGGCTGCCATGATCTTGGCTTTTTGAATGCTGAGTTTTAAGCCAGCTTCTTCACGCTCCTCTTTCACTTTTATCAAGAGGCTCTTTAGTTCCTCTTTGCTTTCTGTCATAAGGGTGGTGTCATCTGTGTATCTAAGGTTATTGATATATTTCCTGGCCATCTTGATTCCAGCTTGTGCTTCATCCAGCCTGGCATTTCACATGATGTACTCTTCATATAAGTTAAATAAGCAGGGTGACAACATACAGTCTTTATGTACTTCTTTCCCAATTTAGAACCAGTCCTTTTTTCCATGTCCAGTTCTAATTGTTGCTTCTTGACCTACATACAGATTTCTCAGGAGACAGGTCAGGTGGTCTAGTATTCCCATCTCTTGAAGAATCTTCCACAGTTTGTTGTGACCCACACAGTCAACGGCTTTGGTATAGTCAATAAAGCAGGAATAGATCTTTTTCTGGAACTCTCTTGCTTTTTCTATGATCCAAAGAAACATTTCTACGATCCAAAGAATGTTTATATGATGTTGGCAATTTGAGCTCTGGTTCCTCTGCCTTTTCTAAATCCAGCTTGAACATCTGGATATTCTTGGTTCATGTAATGTTGAAGCCTTGCTTGGAAAATTTTGAGCATTACTTTGCTAGTGTATGAGATGAGTGTAAATGTGCAGTAGTTTGAACACTCTTTGGCATTGCCTTTCTTTGGGATTGGAATGAAAACTGACCTTTCCCAGTCCTGTGGCCATTACTAAGTTTTCCGAATTTGTTGGCATATTGAGTGTAGCACTTTAACGGCATCATACCTGAGTATACTTCCATGATAAATGGGAATAGTATCAAGGATTAATAGTATCATCCAAGAAACTGTTGCTCACAACAGACTTTTCTTTTTCAATTGCTTAAAACACTTGTCGTTTTATATACATGATCACATACGAATTTTTGTTTCCTGTCTTCTTCTTCATAAAATAACATCTGAAAAACATTTATGTTTTACCATCTCAGTCATTATTGTGGAAAAATCCAATGCATGTCTGTAAGTGGGGGTGAGGGGAAACATTTACAAGTTAAAGAAATGTTATTTATCTAGATAAGTATTGAACAGGACAGTAACCGGGGAAGGCAATGGCACCCCACCCCAGTACTCTTGCCTGGAAAATCCAATGGACGGAGTAGCCTGGTGGGCTGCAGTCCATGGGGTCGCTAACAGTCGGACAGACTGAGCGACTTCACTTTCACTTTTCTCTTTCATGCACTGGAGAAGGAAATGGCAACCCACTCCAGTATTCTTGCCTGGAGAATCCCAGGGATGGGGGAGCCTGGTAGGCTGCCATCTATGGGGTCACACAGAGTTGGACATGACTGAAGTGACTTAGCAGCAGCAGCAACAGAACAGTAACTGAAAAAAAATCACATAGGATGTCACTGCATTTTCTATTCTTTTAGCCTCATTTTTTAGGCTTTTAGACTAATGCAGAAAAATCTTTAGGACAAAATAATACTCTTCCTAGACTTCTGAAAGAGGAATTGTGTGTAAAAGTTCAAAATTAGCTTCTTAAGGGGATGAAAACATCACTAGCAATAATAACGAGTAAATCTTCCCCATCTCCTTCTCTCTATGTACATCTCTTATCTCCATGATTCCAATCTGGAACCTATATATCAGTTAATTTTATTCCCATAACAGACAAAGAGGAGGAAGTAAGGACAAGTCGTAGGATCATTCTTCACTTAACTGAACACACCCAAATTGGGCAAAGGCACAAAGGTGAACGTATATGAATTTTAAGTTCTTGAACTATTTATGAGTACATGTGGAGGGAGATTTAAAAAAGAAAACCCGAAGGCTATAGATGTTAAGGGCAACAGAACTTAGAAGTGGTTATTTTTTAATATTAAAGCTAATTGATTTGATGGATCCAAAAAACTATTCCTTGGAAGCATAAATAAAAAGTATCTCAGGGAAATATTTCTTTATACAGTCAGACCTCTGAAACTGCAGGTTCCACATCTACAAATTCAACCATGAATAAAAAATATTTGGGGAAAAAAAATCCAGACAGTTCCAAGTGCAAAAGTTGAATTTGCCACATGTAGCAACTATTTATATGGTATTTACATAGTTTTAGGCATTGTAAGTGATCTAGCAGTCATGTAGTCATGTAGTCACATAGTCAGATTCTGCTGAGTGCAGAAGAATTGATGTTTTTGAACTGTGGTGTTGCAGAAGACTCTTGAGAGTCCCTTGGAGTACTAGGAGATCCAACCAGTCTATCCTAAAGGAGATTAGTCCTGGGTGTTCATTGGAGGCACTGATGTTGAAGCTAAAACTCCAATACTTTGGCCACCTGATGCAGAGAGCTGACTCATTTGAAAAGACCCTGATGCTGGGAAAGATTGGGGGCAGGAGGAGAAGGGGACGACCGAGGATGAGATGGTTGGATGGCAACACCGACTCAATGGACATGGTATTGGGTGGACTCCGGGAGTTGGTGATGGACAGGGAGGGCTGGTGTGCTGCGGTTCATGGGGTCACAAAGAGTCGGACATTACTGAGTGACTGAATTGAACTGAAGTGATCATGTACACCTGTGGCGGATTCATGTCAATGTATGGCAAAACCAATACAGTATTGTAAAGTAAAAAAAAAAAATTAATTAAAAAATTAAAGTATACTAGACGAATTGCATAGGTTATATGCAAGCACTACACTATTATATAAATGGGAATTTTACATCTCTGACTTTGGTATTGCAGGGAAATCTTGGAACCAAATTCCCATGGATGCTGAGGAAAAACTCTATAGTGTATAAAAATTTAGTATAACTGCCCTACAGCTTAGGATATTTTTTAATCTTGTGAGAAGGTAGTATAAGAACATTACCTATATCTGGGAATATTTGGATTGCAAAGTAAATGCATCTACCTTCTTTCTTTTGTGAGGGTTGGATATATCTCTTAAAGTCTTCAAAAAGATACATTTGAAATGTAAAGAAATATGTTATCTTAGTCATGATTACTCAACCTAAGAATTTAAGGATTAACTTCAAAAGTTAGTTTAGGCTGGAAATAAAGATACCTCAAAAAAAGAATTAAGTTTCATAGGTAATAGATACACATGATATTATTAAGAGAAGAGGGTCTTTGTGGTAGATGCTGAGATTCAAAGATTTAAGTCTCTGATGAAATCCCAAGAAGAACAGAATCTGAGTCCAAAAACATGGAGCTGGCCTGGAGGAGCAGTTCTTATTGAGAACATTCTAGAAAACCTGCTGAGAAAGGCTGCCAGGCAGAGTGTGCATTATTGAATGGGCTGACCACCAATGGCTGGTCACCAAGGAGGAAATCTGGAATGAAAAGGATACCAACGAACAGGATCTCAATGCATTCATGTTCCCCACATTTGTTCACGGTTACGGTCATGGCAGATGCTGTCAGCCCACAAATTAATACACAGGGAGCAGAAGACATAGAGCTTGGTGAATGGAAAGAAAAGCCAGCAGTGGCAGTAGGGCTTGCAGCTTTGGAGACTAGGTCTATGCATCTGTGAACACTTGAATGATCATCAAGCAACATGCAATAGAACATGATCCCTGATAAGGAAGGTCAAACAATATTACACTGATAAACATAAATAAGCCATTCTATTCCATAGGGAAATTTCATACGGTTAATATGTGGCTAATATTATCAGTCAGCACCTGTCCATTCAGGTAGTATACTAAACTTTCTAAGGAGGTGGCATCATTCTAGATAAAAGAATTTCCAGGGCGATTTTGTTCGGATTATTTGTTCAACATCTGTTCTCAATGCAGTAATTTATTTGTTCTTCTTGTGCCATTTTGTATACATCTGCAAAAGAATGTAACCACAGCCTGCCTACCCATGCAGACATAAGTCAGAGTTGTATCAGTCACCTGGCACATGGGTTGCAAATGTCCCAGGATAGATATACCATTTGTTTAGACAGACATGATGGACTCAGCCTATTCTTATTTTCATCACATAAAAGAAAGTCATGTTTACTGCTTCATATAGGAAGTTGTCCTATCTTTTGGACACCTAAATGATATTGGTACTGTGATGTACGAGATTTCACTGCAATGTTTAATAATCATTGTAACCCCATTTAATGTTATTTATCTGTATGAGATATTGTGGTGACAAAACCACACATTTGAGAGAGGGGCTGAAAGCAATAATCCTATAATAAAAGTGAAGTGTATTAAAGATGGAAAGCACTATTACCACAGGTAAAATCCTCTGAGGGCGCTGAACGTTCCTCTTATTTATAATTTAGTCCCAGCAGGGTAACTCTTCTGTGTGCTGATTATCAGAGCAATTCTAGCTTTGGGGTGCAAAAAAAGTCACACGCAAACCCAGAAGCTGAAATAAGCTTTTCCCTTCGTGTGATTTAAGAGCTATTGTCACTCTGTGGAACTCTGCAAATTATTCCATTCGAAAATAATTCAGCTCCTAGATTATATATTGTCTATGTTTCCTTTTCCTGCTCTTTACTACTGAGGACACTTAAATGAAACTATTAGCTGATCTTTTTTTTTTTTTGCTGCTTATTCTCCACCTGAAGTTATTATCCTCACTTCATGATATCATATTCAACTGTGAAACAAGCAAACAAGAACACGAATTCACTGGGGGGAAATAAAATGAATGGAGGGATCTATAAGGCAGAGTCAGGAAGAGGGGGGGTCCCTGAGGAGACATAGGGACATATATGTCTCTTCACCTCGAAGTTGCTGTTTCAACTGTACCTGGGTTTGAAGTTACTGAGAATTGTTTTTTATTGTGATGTAATAGTGGTCATGGGTAAAGTAAGAAACCCATTTTCTGTTGAATAAATAATCTACCATAATTAGCTCCTAGAATGGCAATATTGTCCATGTTTAATATGAATCAAGTTACAACTCAACATCCAACAGCTAGCCCAGAAAATGGCTGTTTCTCAATAGATTTCATTGACTAGATACTGAATAAACAGATCTTTATTGAATTAGAATGTACATCTGCCAAACTGAATGCTTTGTTAGTCTTTCTGTTTTAACTCATCTGGTTTAAACAAGATGGGTGGCTCTTCTGAGTTACGGTTACCTTCCAGGACAGCTGAGGAAAGCTCTATTCTGCCACGGCCCTGGGAGGCTGTATGTGATGCTTCATTCTACAAAACTGTTAGCAAGTCTTGCACCTGTTTTTGGCTTTTTACTGTAGGAGGGTTTCCATTAAGATTCATTTTGCTAGTACTCGTCACTTGAATAAAATTCAGATGTGAGTCACAGGAATGTATTCACCTTTTTTTGTCCTGTTTAAAATTATCTTAAATGTTATGTGTCCTCAGGGAAAGAGAGGTATAGAGGAAATCCTGAGAGAGAGGAAGAGCCTTCTGCCTTGTCCTCAAACAGATACATGTCACTCCTTAATAAATTACTGGTCACAAGAAGTCTGCCTTCAGGAGAAAATAGAATCTCACAAGAGTACCACTTAAAGAATGGTCTTCTCACAAAAAGCTTGATTTCGAGTTGAGTTTTTCTAAAATGATGGCATCCCTAATACTAGCTTTCTTGGGTGCCCAGAAATTATACTTCCATCTCCAGACCAATATCTCTTCTTTAGTTTAACTCTTGTCTCTGACTAAAATTAGGGATAGAAGGGGACTTCCCTGGTAGTCCCACGGCTAAGAATCCACCTTGCCATGCAGGGGACACAGGTCTGAACCCTGTTTGGGAAGCTAGGATCCCACACGCCCAGGTCTGAAGCCTGTTTGGGGAGCTAGGATCCCACACGCCCAGGTCTGAAGCCTGTTTGGGGAGCTAGGATCCCACACGCCCAGGTCTGAAGCCTGTTTGGGGAGCTAGGATCCCACACGCCTTGGAGTACCTAAGCCGAGGCACCACAACTACTGAGCCAGCGAGCCACAACCAGTCTGTGAACCGCAGTGAAAGATACCACATGCAGCAACTGAGACCTGATGCAGCCAGATGAGTAAGCAAATATATACATATTTTTAAAATATTTATTTTAAAGGGGTAGAGAGCAGGAAGCTTATTAGTGAGTGTCCGTGTCACGCGAAAGAGTCTCTGTGCTGACTTTTGCTTGTGCTAGTCTCAAATTGTGGAAAATAATGTAAACATTTCATATTTGTTAAAGAATTATATGCTTGCCTAAATAAAATACACTCTTGGTTATTATATTTTATTGCTTATAATTATTGAAGAAATAAAATTATGTTCAATAATACTGCTACTTGTATATTGCTGACTGTTATATATTATCTGTACTGAATTTTGGAAATCTGTTATAGAGTATATGAAGATTTCATCTAAAATAGTAAGCATTTCTGGAGACACATTTTCCCCAAATTCTACAAGTTAATGATTATTGAACTCTGTTGTAAATGAGTTTTGCATATACTATGATAGATTGGCTGCATTTACCCTTTTTACAATATCATCTGTTCTGATAAATGTCAGGAATACGTTCCAAGCACTTACTATTATTTATAACCAGTCCTAGTAAGGAAAACAGTAAACTGAAAATCTGAGTTTGCACCAAATATGGAGCACCCTGTGATACAGGCATTTACAGGGACATCTTTATATTTAAAGAAGACATCTTTATGTATATGTTTAGAGAAGACATCTTTATATTTAAAAACACTGGTGGCTTCAGTTACTGAATGAACCTTGTAAACTTTCTGTTTTGGTGTAACTTAAGACATGACAAAATCTGACAAGAAACATCTATACCACAAAAGAAAAAACAACAAAAAGTGATAATGATATTAAACCAATACATAACATTTCTTTTTTAAACTTCATGTCAGTTCCCCACCATGACAACTGACTGAGGAAGGCACAGCCAATCTATTCACTGCAGAGATGACGATGTAGAGGCTTTGAGAAGTGAAGCGTCTCCAGGTCACATGACCAGTGAGTGGACCTGAAGGGACCTGGACCCAGCTTCCTCAGCCCCAGTCTTCTGCTTTATTCCTTGTACTAAACTGGAGAGAGGGGCATTTTCAGGGACTGGGTGCCTGGAACTTTCCATTTATATGTGCCAAATTGTTCTCCTTTCCTAAAGTAGCTTGGCTGTGGGTCAGAATTCAATAGACTAAAGAAAGAGTTCCAGTATTGGCATCTGTTTTCACAGTGCTGGCCAGAAATATTTTAAAATTCTGTGCTGCCGGATGATGCTTAGGGGCTGGGGCTTCTAAACAAACTTGTATAGACTTGGAAGTAAACATCTTTTGAGAATGTGGTTCACTTGCAGGAGGAGGCAACTGACGGCATTTGCTAGATGACTGGCTTTTGTCCTGTAGCTCCTCTTTCTTGCCAAACGTCTCATCTCTATCCTTTCTGATTCTCTAGCCAGGGTAAATGATCACTCAGCACAAACATAAAGAATGGAATAAGAATGACATGCTGCTTGGGAAGTGCATTTTTTCTTCCTGATGAAATATCTATCTAATAAATAAAAGAAATCATTCCATCCTCAAGAAACTGAAAGACATCAAACACACAAATGAAAGGAAAAGGAAAAAAGCAAATGGAGAGGAGGAAAATACAGGTGGTGGAATAAATATGAAGGAAAAATCAGTAGCCACATCTGAAACACCAGCGTCCTGAGACGTCTGAGAGTCCTGAGACGGGAGAAGACAAGAAGCGCAGGACGTTAGACTACAGAGGCTTTGTGGAAGAGAATTTTAAAGAGGTTTGAGGAGGGAGAAAAGAAGGATATTAAAGATGCATAGCAGTGAAGTAGAGCTTCCCTGGTGGCTCAGTGGTAAAGAATCTGTCTGTAACGTAGGAGACCTGTATTCAACCCCTGGGTCAGGAAGATCCCTGTAGAAGGCAATGGCAACCCACTCCGGTACTCTTGCCTGGAGAATTCCATGGACAGAGAGGAGCCTGACAGACTCCAGTCCACGGGGTTGCAAGAATCGGATACAACTTAGCAAGTAAACCGTCACCAGCAGCAGCAGTGGAGTAGAGGAGAGGCAGGGGAAGACAACTTGTAACTCCTCTGAAACTCTTACAATCTATTTTTTAAGCTTCACATCAGTTGACATCTTGCTGTTTTCAAAAAGGAGTGCATGTTAGGAAGGTTGGTGAGACAGTACATTTCATGTGGTTCCTGACAATTATCCATTTTTTAATTAGATGAGAAAGAGTTACAGCTATCATAACTCATAAATGTATACAGAAGAGTTGTACTTTATCTCTACAATGGCCAGATTCACACACGACTGAGTGTGCATTAAAAACCATCTGAAACACAGGTACAAACATGGTATCTTACAGGACTTTGTTTTTCTTACAGGACCCTTGTGAGGACTAAATTTGAATATGAAACTATTTTATAAAATATAAGATGCTATGCAAATAATAAAATGCTATTACTACTATTAATATGAGTGCAACTCCAAGGATCTATTCTTCAAGTTGGGTAGATGCTCTGTTATGTCTAAAGACACTAGCAACATCTTTTGAGAGGAAGATGATTTCGTTTAGAATATGACTACAATCTAAAACAGATTTAACTGAGTTTTCTATGGCTATTGGGTATTTACCTATATCAACATCATATTTTTTTAAGTGTTAGCTATATACTTATACCTGAGAGGTGTCTATCTGAAATGAAAACATCCTTCTTCACATTAACAGTCTTATTAATTAATCTCTGATCCTGCCAATAAGAAGGTTTACTGCTATTATGGAAAGAAATTATATTTAAGTGATTATGCATGTACAGCCACTTTGTTTATTTTCAGTAAGAATATCCAGATGCTCTTTAAAAACATCTTTAGTGTCTACTAAAAGGGAGCATAAGTTTGATAAATTTTCATGCTTAGAACACAGACCAGGCTCATGCTGAGCAGAACTTAATTGAAACAGTGACAATTTGGTTTGATGTAATGGAAGAGACATAGAGAGAAGGGGTCAAAAGTCAGGATCAGAGCCAGCTGCAGCTGTTTTTTTTTCCATCCCCAGTTTTACAACAATGAAAACTCCAGGTAATACCCAAATATATATCTTGGGGAGTCAGCCTAAAAATAGAAAACTTAAAACAACGCTCTACAACTCTTGTTTCAGTCAATGGTAGAGATAAGCTCTTCTTAAAAGTTATTTAATTGGCATCAGTCTGTCATTGTGAGATTCGTTTTTTCTTCTCCTAATATGTTCTTTTCTTTGTTTTTGTTGTTCAGTTGCTCAGTCGAGTCTGATTCTTTGCGACTCCATGAACTGCAGCATGCCAGGCTGCCCTGTCCTTGAGCTTGCTCAAAGTCATAGCCATTGAGTCAGTGATGCCATCCAACCATCTCATCCTCTTGTCATCCCCTTCTTCTCCTGGCTTCCATCCTTCCCACCATCAGGATATTTTCCAGTGAGTCAGTTCTTTGCATCAGGTGGCCAAAGCATTACAGCTTCAGCTTCAGTCCTTCCAATGAATATTCAGTTTTTTCCTTATTCCTTATGAAATAAGTCATGATATAGCAGGAATGAGGGTTACATCTTACATATGTCATACACAGCTGTTCTATAAACCCTGCTCCCATGCTCGTTAATTGGTACATCTGTGTGTTTTCAGGCTCTGAAACTTACACATTCTGGCCTGTGGGCATGTAGATCTGGACTCTGTGCTAGCAGTCAATACAGGGCAACCGGGACAATACCGACCAACATGCTCTGGAATGTAAGTAAACCAAGGATGTTGTGATTTATTGTTCTGACAAAGAGAAGATTTCCCATTAAGTCAGGAATTAAAATTATATTTCTAGGAAGGAAATATGAGAAACAAACATCTATGGCCCACTTTACAGTTGACAGTGAGAAAAGAAAAAAGACAATTCTCAATAAAATCCATTTATTAAAAAAATAAATAAATAAAAAATAAAAAAAATAAAAAATAAAAAAACTTAAAATTAAAAAAAAAAAAAAAAAAGTGAAGCCAGTGTCTATCACAGACAAAACAAACCTCAGCAAACTCATGGAAGTGTTTGGCTTCGACGCTTCACCAGTTTTAATTTCCATGCCTCTTACTCTCTCTTCCATTTCCTCTCTTCCAACAAGCTGCTCATTGCCCTCGTCCTGCTTTTGGCTATCCGTGGTCCCAAAGACATTCTATAACACTTTGCCCTTCCATGACAGGTAGTCACTGCTGGATGCACCTCTCTGCTCTCCTCTCATAAGTGGACTGTGGTAGCACTGATAGTGCAGTAACAGCAGCAGTGGCAGTAGCAGAACGATTTACATTTGATGAATACTTTAAGCTTGTACTGTCCTTAAACAATCATGGTCTTATTTAATCAATATGACAAGCCTGTAAGAGAGATATTTATGACCACATTCTGCAAATGAGTAAATTAAAATTCAGAGAAGTTATATCTTGCACTACTAGCAATAAAATCCTATAGATGTTGAGTGAAGAAATGGAAATGGTTCAAGCTTAGGTTTTTTGACTCTAATTCAAAACAAATGCTCTCATGCTGGACTTTCAAAAACCATGTAAGTTATTATTAGAGGTAGAGAAAAGACAGTTATTAAAAAGCATAAAGGTCTTCTGGGTTATTAAATTATGCCACAGAGATAAACTGCCTATAAATATCAATAAAACTGTACATACTCAGGCTATCTATTCAGGGACATTAGGTGAACTAAAATAAACATTTTCCAAGTACACAGTTGGATAAAATTTAAAGTCTATATTAGAATCTATACAAGGCTTCTTAATAAATGATGCAATAAGGAGAACAACATCCTAGGTGGATATTAATGAAGACATAGCCTGCTACATGTAATAAGAGCTGCTGAGAATATTATAGTATAAGGTTTGATGGAGAGAAATATCCAATACCAACGAGATTTCATTTAGGGGAAAAAAAAATACCAAAGGGATTTCATTTTACATTAGAAGATTTTAAACCTCTCACCAACATAAAAAATAAATAAATAAAAGGTTTGAAAGCTATAAGGTATGAAAAGAGAAACTCTTAGCCATAAGCTGTGCTATGAGCCAGTTACCAATTGATTGATGGCTCCCCAGTCATTTCAAGAGTGGCTTCAACAGGACTCTCAGAGAGCTTTTAGGCAGTTAGGGGTTACAAGGGACTTGCATCTGACTTTCATCTGAACATTCAGAAAGGCAACAGCTAGACTAAAAGTGGAGCTAAGATAAAGTGATTATTTGGTTTTCACTTCCTACTGTTTCCAAGAATCTTGGAGTATTTCCTATACTCTAGACACATTCTTTATGTGACAGAGAAGCAAGATGAGGCCCCATTAGGTCCTTTTCAATATGGTAACCTGTAGAGGAAGGCCGAATGAAGCAAAATTCAACTGAATTAATACAACTTGTTTACAAAGGCTTTGAAAGAATTCAGTCACCATTGGAAAATAAGATGAATTCAGAGTGGTCCAAAGAACTGCAGGTGAGTACTTTCCAGAGATGCATGGGGTCTCCTAAAAATCCTAAAAGGTATCCATTAAAGTTAACAAACCTTTCCAGGATTAGCAAAAGCAAAACTGTCTTATGATAGTACCAGCCAGGTAAGCTGCTTCTCGTTCTCCTTATCCTTTCTCCCTTCCGAAAGCACCAATCCCAAATAAAAAGAAAAGTAAAAAATACTTACTGACTTACTGAGTGGGATGGAAAGGGAAAATAAGCTAGTACCCCCTTTCCCTGTTTAAAATAGTTTTTAGATGAGAGAGAAAGCTTTTAAATTGTTCACTTTAAAATTGGAGGGATGATGTGGGGTGGGAGGTGGGAGGGGGGTTCATGTTTGGGAGTTCGTGTAAAAAAATAAATAAATACAAAAAAAAATTGTCAATAGGGCTTGATAGTTTATTTTTTAATCAAATCTATATTTTTTACTTAAAATGCTTTGTATTATCTGAGTGACCATCAGGATCTTGGTCAGATCATTTTTCCCCTAAAAAATACCCCAGTGAATAAATTTTGAAAAGATTCTAAAATAAAAAACAAAGATGATTTATAATGCCACATATAAGTTTTGCTTTTTCACAGTCCAGATAAAGGGTGTGATTGTATGAGGAGTCTACCCAATAGAAAATGACATTCCCACCTCTACCTTCTCTAGTTTTAATTTTTCTTCTCATTATAATTGTCCCAGCTTACTCAACATATTTTATTTATATATAGGCTTGTGATTTTACATGTGGTCAGGAAAGAAGGTTAGAAAAATGGGACAAATATATGAAAAACATTGTTATTATTCTGTCTTTCAAAAAATAAAGATGGAAAAAGTGATTGGAAGTCTGACTAGAGCTTCAGCACTGTGAAGGTCATTTTGTTTCAAGTCTTAAATTCCTTCTCTATTTTCATGTTCCCTCTTGTAGAATAATTCACTACTGGGACTTCCCCTGTAAAAGTCCAGCAGCTGGGAATCTGTCTTCCAATGCGTGGGTTTGATTCCACATGCCATGGGACAACTAAACCCTTACACCGCAACTAGAGAAAGACCACGCATAGCCATGAATAGCCTGCACGCTGCTATGAAGACCCAGCACAGACCAAGAAAAAAAATCACTACTTAGCTCCTTTAACTCAGTTCTATACCCACCCTCAAAATGGTCATTTTTGTATGTATTGATTTTACAAAGCTATCAGTATAGTTTTGAAGATTCTTCTATTTTCTTGAATAATTTTTCCCTAGGAGAGAACTTATACATTCTTTATGACTCAAAAGGACCTAGAAGGCATGCAATTTGCCAGTAATGCATTTGCATGCTTCTGGTTCAACAATTTAAAAATTGAATTTTATCTTCTCCAAAGCCAATGGCTAACATATCACATATCATAAACAATATCTGAGAAATTTAGTCCACCTTCTTTCTTACCACCAGGTAAGATGTTTACAGCGTTCCGTTCCACTCACTCCCTTTTTTAAAGAAAGCCAGACTGCTGCAGGCAGCACTTCATCCGGATGTGTCTGTAGTCTTAGAAGCTTAACCACCCTAGGTTGTCCTACAAATAGACCTTGAGAGCTTGTTTGGCAGGTTCTAGCAAGAAAGCGCATATAGGTTTCCATTCCGACTGCAGCACAGGGCACTGCACATTTGGTACTAAAGCAAGGATAACTACTGAGTTTATTTCCCTCACGGTTGCTACCCTGCTGTATAAAAGACAGCCCAACGGCAGCCTTCCTTGCTTTTCATTAGCTCCCAAACCAAAGAATACAGTGGACAGTTTCAAAATTTGAGAATCCCCCTAAAATGATCAACTTCATCTGAAATTTAAATACTTGCTTTCTGAAATGACCAAGTCCACCCATAATTCCAAATCATCTGCTCATCAGTGCTATTTGAAGAAATATGAGGTATGCTACAACTGCTACTTTCAAAGATAGAAACCAGAAGGAAAAAAGAGAGTAAAGGTCTTGATCTCAATGTTGAGACCAAAATCTTTGATCCCTGAGGCAGGCAGACATGAAGCTGGAGTTATAGAGTTGGCTTAGCCTCAAACGAGCTACGTGCTTTGGGGAACTCTCTTCAATTTCCCAACCCTTAGTTGTACCGAGTTACCTTTTAGAATGTGAACTATGTCATGTCACTCTTCTGTACTGATCAGTGGGTTTACTTGCCACCAGCCTGTGCCCTACTCTTCCTCCTCTAGATATACTGGCAACCCTGCCATTCTCAGGCAGCTGAGTCTTTTGGGTACCATTGCCATTTCACTTCTTTTCCCTTGAATGCTCTGCCTCCAGACTTTTGCATGGCTCATTCCCTCTTTTTCTAGGACTGTGCTCTAGTGTAACTGCTCCCTAGAAATGTGCGATTAAGAGTATATTATTTTAAATATCTACTATCTCTCTAAAAATCCACGATGCTGCTTCAGTTTTCTTCCTAGAATTTATATAAAAATCAGGGGAGGGGAGTTGGTATTGTGAGCTATTTATTGTCTTATCTCGCTTCCCTGGTGACTCAGATGGGAAAGAAACTCCCTGCAATGCGGTTGGGAAGATCCCCTGGAGACACAGATTGGCTACCCACTCCAGTATTATTGCCTGGAGAATTCCATGGACAGAGGAGCCTGGCTCTACAGTCCATGGTGTCCCAAAGAGTCAGCCACAACTGAGCAACTAACACACACTGTCTTATTTCACTAAAATGTAAGTGTTATGAAGTAGTGACTGCTTCCACACCAGGGTATTCCCTGCATCTAGAATGGACCAGGTGACCAGGGGTGTAGTAGGTACATTCTTTGTGATCCCACAGACTGCAGCCTGCCAGGCTCCTCTGTCCATGGAATTCTCCAGGCAAGAATATTGGAGTGGATTGCCATTCCCTTATCCAGGGGATCTTCCAGACCCAGGGATCAAACCTGGGTCTTCTGCACTGCAGGAAAATTCTTTACCATCTGAGTCACCAGGGAAGCCCCCAGTGGATATCAGTCCCAGATAAAAATAAACATCCTCTTTCTTTCTGCCATTCTTTTCCCCACACTAGCATCAGCTATAAAACACTTAAAAGGGAAACTGCATTTGTATGAGCCTATTGATAGAAGAATAGGAGAGAGGGAGGTTATGAGCTACTCTGGAGTAGTTCTCTTAGAGAAAAGAGCTGAAAGGGGTAGAGCTCTTTTAAAGAGGACAGAAAAGCAGTCTTCATCTCCTGGGCTTACAAAAAGGAGGGCAAAGACTGCGAGGGAGCCAGCCTAGGTTCAAGACATGCCCCAGAGGGCTGAACCATAGAAAGTGCCCTGCGGTTCACAGCAGTCGTAGCCCATGCTTTGAAATTCCAAGAGGAGCAAAGGGCATTTGAGGCAATGTCCTCTTCATGTCCTAGGAAACAAGGGATTTTTACAATGCATATGGAATCTACTCTGCAGCCCTGGCAGACATCCTGCCTTGGGAATGACTTTCTTCCTTCAGCCAAAGACCTTGAAATGGAGACCTCATGTGTAAATATGTGCAAATGTTGAACTAAATTTATCCCATAAAATTTTTAGGAAACAACCTTGTCATGGATACAAGCTGTTGAATACATTATCTGCTGGGGTTAACAGGGTTTCCTTCTGCAGAAATAAATAAATTAAAAGGAAGCATTGAAAGGTTCACTACTCCAGATTTGTCTTTAATAACACTCCATTAAAAATGACGGAGAGGCACAGCTCTCACAGTAATTCAGGCTCAGGGCGTCACCGTCCTCTTTCAGGCTCATGTCCTCAGATGAAGCTTCCGTGGTTTTAATCACTGCTCTTCCTCGAACTCACCCCCCTTCAACTTTTTTTTCTTTCATCTTTTTGATCTATCTTTCCATCTATCTGACCATGGCTCATTTACCTTGATTAGCAGAGGGACTGCGATCACGTTTTTCAATAAGGACTGGTAGTTTTTAAACTGTTTAGACCAAAAGTTACATAAATCATCTCTACCATGCAAAAACAAGAATCTATGATTAAAATATGTATTTAGCATCAAGCTAGTTTTTATCAGTACAAGAACCTAATGTTGAACATTAATGCCAGAGGCTCTTCCTCGTTCCTCATTTCCTACTTTTGTACAATGTCTGCCATCTCCGAAGTTAAAAAAAACAGAAGGTAAGTAGGGCCTAAAAGTTCTGTGAAAAGACACTATCACCACCAGCTCTGACTATTTTATTCCTTTACATCCATGCCCATCTTGATATAAAATGAAATATTCCACTCTAGTCTCTTATTGCTTGCCTCCTAATAGCCACTTATGGTATAACCAGAATTGGTTTAAATTTGCAATGTTTTCTTAAATGTTTATATGGAACTTTTTTTTTTTTTTTTAACTTTTAAAAACTTTTTATATTAGAGTAGAGCTGATTAACAATGTTGTAAGTTTCAAGTGAACAGGGAAAGGACTCAGCCATATACATACATGTATACACTCTCACCCAAATGCCCCTCCCATCCAGGCTGCCACATTAAACTGAGCCAAGCTCCCTGTGCTATACAGTAGGACATTGTTGATTACCCATTTTAAATGTAGCAGTGTGTACATATCGATTGTAAATTCCCTAAGTTAACTGTTTATGGGTTGGCGATGTGTGTGTGTGCATGTGCGTGTGTGTGTGTGTGTGTATGCAGGTGTGCATGCAGAGTGGAGTGGTATCACACACAGAAAACCAAAATTGATCTTTGCACATAGGCATTGGTGGTGTGGTACTGTTTGCATCCTGGAGATGAGGTCAGAACTGCTGAGCACCAACCTACAGCCCTCACCACGTAACCCTGTGATAGGAAAAGAGGCACTGCCGAGCACGAAAGCTTAATTTACAATCCACACGAATCCCTGAGTCAAAGTGGGTTAAAGGCATACTCATCAGACTTCCATCCAGGGCTGTGTGCTTGTGCACACTGGTGAAGAGAGGCTGCCTGGGAAATGTTTATCCCTTCCTGTGAGTGTTACATCTAGCTCCATTGCTTAGTGCAGCTTGACAGAGTTAACAGTTTCCAAAGACAAAGAGGTGAAGATTTAAAATATGAAGGACTTGGAAAGCGAGACCCATTTTCAGTAGAAAAATCAACCCAAAAACATGAACATAGGAAAGGGAAGAAATTTTTAAAACATTGCTTCCTTATCAGATGAAAAAGAAGCAGAAAACAATGCCATTTATCTAACTTTACAGTTCTCATCACGGGCAAGTCCCAAAGTCGCACCACCAATCTGATTATTTCAGGCTCCAAACACTAACCTGTGATTCAGATTTTTCCTCTTGCTCTTATAGAGCTTTTAGTTTGCCCTCGACCATGAGTATGAACAGGCAGCTTCCCTAAGAACTCTGCACAAGACTTAGACTTGATGTAATTCCAAACCAACTGGCTTAGACTCGGGAAGCATGATATTTCCTCTTCATTTCTAATAACTTTGACCTCGAAAGAGAACAAACAGTGCTGCCTCCTCCAAAGAAAGGCAGGAGAAAGTTACAGAGATTACTATGACCATATGAAAAAGGAGAGGATAGGTTTCTTCATTTTAAAGGAAGGGGGTGGGAGCTCATGATCCTGGTGGTTCTGGGGTTGCTGTTTATCTGAGGTGGAGGGAATGGGGGGAAAAGCAAGACAAAAATGCCTAATGAACACATGTGAGCCAGGTGACACACAGTGCCCTCTTAGGGGAGGATGGAAACTACTGTTGAGCTCACCCCTATTGTCTTGCCCTTTTTCACCATCTGCTTTTTCTGTTTTCCTCTCTGTATGGGTTCCTCAAAGAAAAGACAGAAGAAAAGAGGCATGTTTAAATGTGGGCAACATGATATAGTTGTTGGCGAAATGACAGAACTATCATTAGCCCGAACCATCCTCCCACCATGACCCTTACAAGCAGTGAATTAAAATAGGGGTTCACTGGTGTACATGGCATTATTCTCATATTGTTGGTTTCCCACTGGGGACCTACAGAGTAAGAGTTCTTGAAATTTCTAACTCATTAAACTTTAAAAAGACAGGTGAAAACTGCTCTCCATTTTATTTTTCTCTCTCTCACAAAAAAAGGGGTTTTTTGTTTGTTTGTTTGATGAGCCTCTACAAATATTGAGAGTTTCAATTTGCCAACTTCCCCATAATATGAACCAGTTGATTTTTTTTTTTTTCAATTCACCCCATCTCTTGGGTCTTCAGCACAACACTATTCATTTTCTTGGTGTAAAACGGTGAGAAATTTATTTTGCTCTCAAATTATCTGGTAGAATATTTTTCATAAAGTGACCTCAATAACAACTGGGTTCTGGTATTAACCACCCTAGTATTTAAGGCATGCCAAGACCAAGAAAAGACAAAAAACAAACTGAAGTCCAATTCATTTGAGAATAAATGAAGTGAAGATCAAGTTTCTATAAATGTTTAAGCCATTTCACACATAGTAAAAAAAAAATCTGTGCTTTTCCAGTCTTGAATGCCATGGGTTTATTAGACTGGCTTGAAATGATTTACCTTAAAATACAGTGCATGCTTAGAGTTAAAAACTAAACGCATGAAACTCTGAGCTGTTTTTTGCTATTTGTTTATCTGTTTTGTAAAATTCCATGAAAGAAATGATCAGTAGTACCTACACCAAATAACAGAAGGTCTAACACAAAAGAGAACACACCAATTTATGAGAGACAAGATCTAATCAAGACTGATACTCCCTTGAGACATAAACATTTTCTCCAAATACAAGGG
>SJYX01010331.1:0-12229 GCA_006410675.1 Oreotragus oreotragus
CATTTATTCTCATGTTTACTCTGTTTCTGTCTACCAATTGGGGGAAATATTACCTATTTCATAGTTAATAATGATTAAGTAATAATATTAGACTTAATTGGAATGTGAAGTCAAGTGGGCCTTAGAAAGCATCACTACGAACAAAGCTAGTGGAGGTGATGGAATTCCATTTAAGCTATTTCAAATCCTGAAAGATGATGCTGTGAAAGTGCTGTACTCAATATGCCAGCAAATTTGGAAAACTCAGCAGTGGCCACAGGACTGGAAAAGATCAGTTTTCATTTCAATTCCAAAGAAAGGAAATGCCAAAGAATGCTCAAACTACCGCACAATTGCACTCATCTCACACACTAGTAAAGTAATGCTCAAAATTCTCCAAGCCAGGCTTCAACAATACGTGAACCGTGAACTTCCGGATGCTCAAGCTGGATTTAGAAAACCCAGAGGAACCAGAGATCAAATTTCCAACATCTGCTGGATCATCTAAAAGGCAAGAGAGTTCCAGAAAAACATCTATATCTGCCTTATTGACTATGCCAAAGCCTTTGACTGGGTCAATCATGATAAACTGTGGAAAATTCTGAAAGAGGTGGGAATACCAGACCACCTGACCTGCCTCTTGAGAAACCTGTATGCAGGTCAGGAAGCAACAGTTAGAACTGGACATGGAACAACAGACTAGTTTCAAATAGGAAAAGGAGTACAGCAAGGCTGTATATTGTCACCCTGCTTATTTAACTTATATGCAGAGTACATCATGAGACACGCTGGGCTGGAGGAAGCACAAGCTGGAATCAAGACTGTCGGAAGGAATATCAATAACCTCAGATATGCAGATGACACCACCCTTATGACAGAAAGTAAAGAACTGAAAAGCCTCTTGATGAAAGTGAAAGAAGAGAGTGAAAAAGTTGGCTTAAAGCTCAACATTCAGAAAACTAAGATTATGGCATCTGGTCCCATCACTTCATGGCAAATAGATGGGGAAACAGTGGAAACAGTGGCAGACTTTATTTTTGGGCGGCTCCAAAATCACTGCAGATGGTGACCGCAGCCATGAAACTAAAAGACCCTTACTCCTTGGAAGGAAAGTTATGACCAATTTAGACAGCATATTCAAAAGCAGAGACATTACTTTGTCAACAAAGGTCCATCTAGTCAAGGCTATGGCTTTTCCAGGAGTCATGTGTGGATGTGAGAGTTGGACTATAAAGAAAGCTAAGCACAGAAGAACTGATGCTTTTGAACTGTGGTGTTGGAAAAAACTCTTGAGAGTCCCTTGGACAGCAAGGAGATCCAACCAATCCATCCTAAAGGAGATCAGTCTTGAGTGTTCATTGGAAGGTCTGATGTTGAAGCTGAAACTCCAATACTTTGGACACCTGATATGAAGAACTGAGTCATTGGAAAAGATGCCGGGAAAGATTGAAGGCAGGAGGAGAAGGGGATGACAGAGAATGAGATGGTTGGATAGCATCACCAACTCAGTGGATATAAGTTTGAGTGAACTTTGGGAGCTAGTGATGGACAGGGAGGCCTGGCGTGCTGCAGTCGCAAAGAGTCAGACACAAGTGAGTGACTGAACTGAACTGAGACAATAAACAACACAAATAACTGTCTGCTGCTGGTTGTTGGGACTGCTTTTCATTTCTCGCTATTATAAACAACGCTGCAGTGAACATCCTCACTACTCTTCACAAAGGGCATGCAGTTCAAACCCCACCAGCTCTGCCTCCTTCTGCAGCTTCCTCTCTGTGCCTCCCCAGTTGATTGCAGGAGGACAGGAGGCAGGTTCTATTTAAATCATTTGAAAAAGAGTAACACTATTTTATCTGAGTTTTCAGCATATCACTCAGAAAGATTAAAATATCAACAGGTATATACATTTGAAATATATTTTGAATCACATTGTTTTTTACCCCATCAAATTATGCAAGACATAACTAGTAAAATCTTTTTTAAGTTAAAGTGGAAATACTTTGTTTTTCCGAGGATGCAGCAAATATTTGCATGCTGCGGAAATTTCAGACAATATATAAAGTCAGCTATTTTACTTAGCAAGGGAGGCCATAACAAAGTATCATGAACTGAGTGGTTCAGACAAGGGTAATCTTTTGTCTCTCAGTTCTGGAGGCCGGAAGTCTGAGACCAACATGTTACCATAGTTGGTTTCTCCTGAGGTCTGGGAGGGGCAGTCTTTTTCACACCTCTCCTCGGGCTCTGCTGATTTACTGGCAATCTTTGGCATTCTTTTGTGTATAAAAGCATCTCTCAGTCTCTGCCTTCACTGTTACATGGAGTTTTTTGTATATATGTCTGTGTCCAAATTTTCCCTTTAATAAGAACACCCATCATATTGGATTGGGGCTCATACTCATCACTTCATCTTAACTAATTACATCTACAACAGTTCTATTTCCAAATAAGGTCATGTTGTGAGGTGTTGAAGATTAGGACTTTCAACCTATGGATTTGGGGGCACAATCCAACCCACAGCAGCAGTTTTGTCCATAATTCCACTTCCCTAGAGTAACTTCTGTTATCAGTATCCATATGCAACTGGTATATATTCTTTAGGTTTCCTTTACATGTGTATCTACATTCACAAAGTTTATTTAGTAAAAAAAAAAACACAAAAAAAACAGAAAACAACAAAAAGGGGGGATTATATACTTTTCTAATCTTCTTTCAGTTAACAAAATGATCTGAACACCTTTCCACATCATCAAATACAGAATGTATTTTAATGAGTGCACAGAATTCTATCTTTTGATGTGCCATGTATGATCGATTGAAGAATATTTCAAAATTTTGTTCTTCCAGTCAAAGCAGGCATGAAGATACTCATATGCTCTGTGTTTCCTTGCTTCCTGGCTTGCTGCTTTCCTAAGATAAATTGCTACAAGTGGGTCTGCTGGTTTAAATGGCCTGTGCTGTGCTGTGCTTAGTCACTCAGTCGAGTCTGACTCTTTGCAACCCCAAGGACTGTAGCCCACCAGGCTCCTCTGTCCAATCCCCTTGCCTGGAAATTCCAGGCAATATTACTGGAGTGGGTGGCTGTGGCCTCCTCTAGGGGATCTTCCCTATCTAGGGATGGAACCTGCATCTCTTAGGTTTCCTGGATTGGCAGGCAGGCAGGCTCTTTGCCACTAGCGCCACCTGGAAAGCCCTTAAATGACCTATTCTTGCAAGATATTTGGACACATATTGATAACCTGCCCTTCAGAAGAGCTGTAACTCTTTACATTCCCTCCATCAAAACAACTCCTCTATCATACCCGCTTAGACTTGAGCAAGGAGAACTCTGTTATAGCAGCTGAAGCAAGATCTTGATCATCCTGGTGTCTCTTTTTGTCTCACACCCCGCACTGAATCTACCAGCAAGTTCCCTGAGCTGTGCCTCCAAAGTCTAAGCTTCTCTGACCACTTTTCCCACCTTGGTTCATGCCATCATCTCACCTGGTATCTCACTGGATGGTTGCGGGGTCCTCCCCAGCTCCCCTGCCCCCACAAATTCTGTTCTCCCTTCAATCGTCAGAGTGCACACCTTGAAAAAAATGAAATCGACGAAGTCCTGCCTTTGCCCCAAATCCAGATCCTTCATTCAGAATAAGGCCCACAGCCTGCCTAGCAGGAATCCAGACTCTAATCTATCAGGCTCTGCCTGTGTCCTTTCCCAGTTTTTTTATTCGGGTGTTTGTCGTCATAAAAAACAGAGATCTCTTTGTATATTAAGGATATTGGCTCTGTCCATCAGAAGTCACTGGTAGTTTTCCACTTCAACACCTGCCTTTTTTATTGCATTCACAGACTGTTTTGATGTATAAATCCCTCAAATTTTCCACTCTGATTTCTTCCTTGCCTGTATACTTAGACTCCCTTTCTCTTTAAACTTACGTATTCACCAACATTTTCTTCTAGCATTGTTATATACATAGAACGTTGAAATCGTTGGCCATTACTTTTTCTTTTAATGTTCTCAATGACTGGAAGGTATTGGCTTTTCAAAACACATTTTAGAATGAATTTTCTACTTGTCTGCAAAACCCTCTTGAGATTTTTTTTTTCATTGGCTTTCCTCTGACTTGGGGGAGAGTCTACATTCCTATCCAGGACTATGGTTTGTCTCTCCATTTAAGCTTCATGTTCCCTAGGAAAGTTTTGTACCTTTTTTATATAGATCGTAAAACTGATCCCTAGAAATTCTGGTTTGTAGTTGTTATTTTTTTTTTTTTTTAAGATTTTTAAAAAAAATGTGGACCATTTAAAAGTCTTTATTGAATTTGTTCCCTGGAGGAGGAAATGGCAACCCACTCCAGTATTGTCTCCTGGAGAATCCCATGGACAGAGGAGCCAGGCGGGCTACAGTCTGTGGGGTCGCAGAGAGTCAGACTTAACTGAAGTGACTTAGCATGCATTGAATTCATCACAATATTGCTTCTGTTTTATGTTTTGCTTTTTTTCTGGCCTTGAGGCGTGCGGGATCTTAGCTCCTCCACCAGGCATTGAACCCGTATCTCCTGCTTTGGTAGGCGAAGTCTCAACCCCTGGACTACCAGGGAAGTCCCAGTAGTTGCTTTTGGGAAGGAAATACATTTGCAGCCAACCTTCTTCCTGGGGACATCATCCCAGGCCAGGCCCTTCTTCCTGCTGTTGGGGTATCTGAAGGGAAGGAGAGGCACATTCGGAGATGGAAAACTTAAAAGGCAGTGGTCATGCCCAGGGTCTGCCAGCCCACGTAGAGCTTGGCACCTACCCAGCCTGCTTGGGCAGATTCGGTGACGCCCCCTGCTGGCCAGCTGCAGGGCGATGCTTCTGCTAATTTTTAATATCACTTTCAAATCACCTCTCTGGATTTTCCTTCCCTGTTTGAATTTTGAGACACCTCTCATCAAAGAAGGCAAACATTTTCAACATTTTTGACTCAGAGAAGCACAGTGAAAGATGAACGTGAAAAAGTCACTGTAAAGCCAGACTGACTCATAAATGTAGCAACTATTTTTTTCATTCACTCACCACCTGCTGATGAAAGGTGTCTTATGGGCTGGGCTGTAGAGATTTAGGCATGAACTAAGACAGGCAGGGGCCCTACCATTCACTTGCATCTTATGTTTTAATGAAAAAAGACCAAAAATAAACAAGGAAATAAATGTGATTATTCCCAAGAGTGTTACATACTTTAAAGAAAATAAAACAGTGATGCATAAGAATGGAGAGGAAGTCAGGGCAGGCTTCTCTGAGGAGGTGTCATGGAAGTGGAAGCTGGATGGGAGGGAATCAGCTGCAGAGAATAGATTTGAGATTATCCCCTCTGGTCAAATCCAGAGACTTTTTTTTTTTTTTTAATAGAAATGGAAATTCAATCAAGAAGATAGCGGAATATATGTGTTTTTGTTGCCTTGTCCATTTTTTCATATTCACATTTTATGACGTGCTTCACCCACAAGGTAAGAATGAATTTCCTATTTGTCTGCAGACTCCGCCGTTTGTACTTGTTCAGGGAATGTGGATGTTGGCAGCTTTGGTGTGGGAGGCACCTCGCTTTAGACCTTGAGCTGTCTTTCAGACTGTGCTTAAGGATTTTTCCCCCTGAAATTATTGTTGACAATACAAAGAAGAAAGTCTAGGAATTAACAACACATGGTGTTGTGAGCTAAATTGTCATTTCCCCAGTTCCTATGTTTAAGTTCTAACCCCTATTATCTCAGAATATGTCAGTGGGTGGAGACAAGGCTTTAAAAGAGGTGATTAAGTTAAAATGAGGCCATTGTGTGTGTGTGTGTCCTGTGCTACTCTTAGACCCCCTGGACTGTAGCCCCCCAGGCATCTCTGTCCATGGGATTGTCCAGGCAAGAACACGAGTGGGTTGCTGTGCCTTTCTCCAGGGGATCTTCCTGACCCAGTGACTAAACCCGTGTCTCTTATGCCTCTTGCTTTGGCAGGCATGGATTCTTTACCACTGGTGCCACGTTGGAAGCCCCCTTTTTTCATCTGAGGCCGTTAGAGTAGGTCCTAATCCCAAATAGCTGTTGTCTTTAAAGAGGAGGCAGTTAGGACACAAGCATGTACAGAAAGAAGGTATCTCTGCAGACACAGGGAGAGCCAAGGAGAAATCAACCCTGCTGACTTGAGCCTGGACTTTTACTTCCGGAATTATGAGGAAATAAATGTCTGTTGTTTAAGCAAGATACTTAAGCTGATAGTTGTTACGGCAGCTGTTGCAAACTGATATACTTAGATGAATGCTATCTTTAGAATGAAATTTAAAAGAATCAAAGTATAATGGTAAATAAATTTTGATGTGTTAGGCTTTGATTTTCACTTGTATCAAAATATTTATTTCACTTGTTATTTCTTCTTTGACATGGGGAATATTGTGAAGGTTATCTTTTAGTTTCCCAATATCTGGAGATTTGAGAGAGCTCTTTATGTAACTGATTTCTAATTTCTCTCTGTTGTGTTCCAAGAACATCACCTAACATACTCTTTATAATTTCAATCCTTTTCTTTCAAATTTGTTGAGAATCTCTTCATGGTCCAGGACATAGTAGACACTGACAAACATTCCATGTGCACTTGGAAAAAATGCGTATTTTGCAGTTTGGAATTTAAAGTTCTATGTACTCAGTCACTCAGTTGTGTTGATTTTTTTGCCACTCTGTGGACTATAACCCACCAGGCTCCTCTGTCCGTGGAATTTTCCAGGTAAGAATACTGGAGTGGGTTGCCATTTCCTACCCCAGGGGATCTTCCTGACCTAGGGGTTGAACCTGAGTCTCCTGTTGGTTTATAATGTTGTTCAAATCTCCTATATCCTCATTGTTTGTTTTAAAAGTTAACTTTGTGTTTTAGAACAGTCTTATAGAAAAATTGCAAATATAGTAGAGAGAGTTCTCATGTGCCTCATACTGGATTTCCCTCCTGTATGGTACTTTTACATTCGTATGATACTTTTATTACAATTAATGAATCAATATTGATACATTATTATTAATGATTAAAAAAACATACTTTATTCAGATTGCTTTAGTTTTTACTTAATGTGCTTTTTTTCTTCCAGGATCTTAGTCAGGATCCAACAGGACATTTAGTCATCACATTTCGTTAGGCTCCTCTTGGCAGTGACAGTTTCTCAGATTTTCCATGTTTTTGATGATATTTGACAGTCTGGAGATATTTTGTAGAATGTCCCTCTAAAAGAGGATTTGTCTGATGGTTTTCCTCATGATTAGACAGAGGTTATGGGTTTGGGGGAGGAAGATCACAGAGGTAAAGTGCCATTTTCATCACATTATAGCAAAGATATGTATTATTAGTATCACTTATCACTGTTGATGTTGACCTTGATCACCTGGCTGGGGTAATATTTGTCAGTTACTAGGCATCCACTGGGTCTTCCCCAGTGGCTCAGTGGTAAAGAATCCACCTGCAGTGCAGGAGCTGCAGGAGATGCAGGTTCGATCCCTGGGTTGGGAAGACGCTCTGGAGGAGGGCATGACAACCCACTCCAGTATTCTTGCCTGGAGAATCCCATGGACAGAGGAACCTGGAGGGCTACAGTCCATGGGGTTGTAAAGAGTCAGACATGACTGAAGCAACTTAGCACGCATGCAGGCTCCAGGGGATGGTGAAGGACAGGGAAGCCAGGCGTGCTGCAGTTGATGGGGTCACAAAGAATCAGACACGACTGAGCGACTGGACAACTACAGGCATCCTGTACTGCATCTGGCAACCCCCTCTCGTGGTCTTCTGGGACTCTGCCAAATGTCCCTGAGTTGGAACATCAGGGACACAGGATACTCTGAAAGGTTAAAATTCGTCCTCAATATTTTCGTCTGAAAAAATGAAGTGCTCTTCTTATATTCTCAAGGTTTCTTTCAGCCAAGAGAGCTCTCAGCTCCGTCATCATGAGCTTTTTTCTCTCGTGGGAAGTAAGCTGGCTTCCGTAACAGCCCATGAGTCTTTTGAATTTTTCTGATGGAATTTTGGCTTGTGCTCTGTAGGTATCCAGCTCTGCTGATCTTACCATCTGCTTTGGAAAGATTCTCCTATAACATTAAAGGGCAAATTCTCTCTAGATCGGATATTTGGCAAACATTCGTTTATTTTTCTTGCTGTAATTCAGGAAGGATTTGAAATCTCTCCTGATGCTATTGCCTCTCCCTTTTTGTGATTTTCTAACTTCAGTGAAACTTTCTCAGTTTGAAGACTTTACATATGAGGACACTGACTGTTTCATCTTTCTCAGAGAATTGAGCGTACATTCTGTTTCTTGTATAGTGTTTTAAAAATAACCCTTTAGTTGAGTGACATCAAGCAGTTTCTTCAAAAGTCCTTTTGATCTACCTTCTAAGACCTTCTAAGAAGGTCTCCGTTTTCTAGTGCATTCCTTATAACCAGTTCCAAACTCCCACTGTCCATGTTGTCTGTTTCCAAGAATGACACACAATTACTCCTTTGTAGTAGGTGGCCACTTTTGAGGCTTGATCTGATTTTCTTCAGAATTTTCTAACATTTCCAGCTCTCCTTTTCCCTTCTTTGGCTTCTTGTGAAAGCAGCTTCAGGCATCCCTGAAGATCATTGTCGTCTAAATCATCCTTTAGCATATTTGAAGCTGTCCCTTTTCTCCCCCTCCTGATGTATTTTGAAGGCTGTTTCGGTTGCAGGTACTTGATATTGGACGTTTTCATGAATCTTCTAAAGAGTGAGTGTTTCTTGTAATGCTAGCCATCAGCTCAACTTGTCTGGATATTTAGTTTCTCTTTGGTATGTCCTTTTCTAAAAGCCTCTGTTTCAAGCCCAAGTAAAGAGCTGGCAGTTTCCAGCTTTTTACTCATGTCCTCCAGTTTCTTTTTTGAGTTAATTTTCTAGAGCAGACTAGATTCATAGCAAAATTGAGTGAAAGGTATGGAGATTTCCAGGATGGCCCTTTGACTCCACATATGCATCTCGTTGCTGTACAGTCGCTAAGTCGTGTCTGACTTGTTGTGACCCCCCCCACCATGGACTGCAGCACGTCATGCTTTTCTGTCCTTCACCATTCACCATCTCCTGGAGTGCACAGCCTTCCCCATGATCCTCATTTCCCATCAGAGCGGTACATTTGTTCCATCTGATAAACCTACACTGACACAGCATTGTCACCCCCAAGTCCAGAGTTTACGTTGGGATTCCTCTTGGTGTTGCAAGTCCTTTGGGTCTAGAGAATGTATCATAACCTGCATCCATCATTATAGCATCATTCAGAGTACTGTTCCTGCCCTAAAAATCATGGCCGTGAGAATAGGTGTGTGGTGGTATCATGCTGTTTTAACTTGTGCTTCTCTGATGACATATGATGTGGGGCATCTGCACATATGCTTATTTTGCATTTGGACGTCTTCTTTGATGATGTGTCTTTTAAGGTCTTTCACCCATTTTTAAATCATGGTGTTTGCTTTCTTACTTTTGAATGTAAGAGTTCTTTGTATTTAAAAAAAGTATTTTAGATAATAGTACTTTGTCAGATATATATTTTGGAATTATTTTCTTGCAGTCTGTGGCTTGTCTTTTCATTCTCTTGATACTGTCTTTTACAGAGCAGAAGCTTTTAATAAAGTCCAGCTTATCAATAATTTCTTTCATGGGTTATGACCATCACTATAATATATCTGAAAAGTCATCATCTAGGTTTTTCTCTATATATCTTCTAGGAAATTTATAATTTGGCATTTTACATTTAAGTCTGTGATCTATTTTGAGTTAGTTTTTGTGAAGAGTGAAATCTCTGTGTTTGATCTTTCTTTCTCCCTCTGTCCTTCCCTCCCCACTTCATCCCTCCCTCCTTTTCTTTTGCCTGTGATTGTCTAGTTGTTTCAGCACCATTGGTCAAAAAAAACCATCTTTGCTCCAAATGCATTGCCCGGATCATCTAGACCTTGTCCAGCTTGATGAGCAGCTTGATGTTGATAAAGAGTTTGCAGGTTGGTTGGGGTTGACTAATTCGGGCTGAACTTGGCTGACAGCTTTGCTGACCTCAGTTGGGCTCACTCCTGCATCTTAGGGTCAGCTGGAGGTTGACCTATCTGCAGGCCTCTGCTTGTTCTCTCATGGGTCTCAGTGTCTACTGGAGGCTGGCTGATGCTGAGATGGGCTGAGAGGCCCTGCTGATCTTGGCTGCATTTGCTCATGTGTCTCCAGACTGTCTGAGTGTCTGCTGAGGTGTGCGGGGCTTAGCCAGGTGCTCGGTCCTTCAAGGCTGCCATGGCCCAAGAAGCAGCCAAACCTCCTGCCACTGATCTCCCCCCAGTCCCTAGCCATTGCATCTCAGGGCTTCTTCCTCATCAAACATCTCAATGCAGGTAAAGTCGAAAACCATGTCTTCCTTGCTCAGGTTGGCCTGTACCTACTTGAAGAGCCATGTGTCTTTCATCTGCCTCCGAGATGTCAACTACTCTTTTAACAGCTATTTATGTCTCTTCCAGAAGTCATCATCCCCAAGAAGATGGTAGATTTCTGAAACCAGGATATGGGGTAGGAGCAGGTGTAGTTACCCATTTCTTCTACTCCTTTCCTTCTTCCTCCCCCTTCTTCACAGCTTTATTGAAGAATATTATCAAACATATACTTGTATATCAAATATATACACACATATATTTGTACATCAAATATATACAAAAAGTTATGGGCATTTAATGGGGCGTCCCTGGTGGCTCAGTGGTCAAGAGCCCACCTGTCAATGCAGGAGATGCACAGAAGACCTGGGTTCAATCCCTGGGTCAGGAAGATCCCCTGGAGGAGGAAATGGCAACCCACTCTAGTATTCTTGCCTGGAGAATCCGAAGGACAGATGAGTCTCCATGGGGTTGCAAAGAGTCAGACACGACTCAGCACATACAACACAAGGACATGGACATTTAATATATATAATTTGATGAGTTTGGATCCATTTCTTGTTTTCTGTGGCTCATGGCACTTCACCACCCACTGAACAACAGAAAACACATGAAAAAAAAAAAAAATCCCCAGTCCAGGGGACTCTAGCGAGTGTGGACACTTCCTCCTCAGCAGGACTGGGACCATTTTTTTCTGATCAAGCTAGTTTTTGACCACCGTGGAGTTTTCGCAGAGGAGTAAATCAGCAACCCCATCAAAGCTGCATGTGTTGGTCCATCATCACCCCTCCCACCACACCTTGTCCAAAGCTCACACATCTTTCATTCTTGCCCAGAAAGAATGGCTGCAGTGAGAGCTCCAGGATCTCAGCCAATGGGACACCTTGCTCTTCATCATCTCTTGTTTCCATCTCTCAGATATCACTGGTCCTCCCTGAGGACTTCCCATGACGCCTCCCTTGGGCTGGGCAGCTGCAGCGAAGGGTGGGGGTGGGAAAGTGGGCACACAGGACACTGTCCTTGAGTGGCAAAACTGCCGCCTTCACTGGCTTCTGTCTGCTGGTTCCACCAGAGAAAAGTGTGTTTCAATGATGGATTGCTGCATAACAAGCTACCCCAAAACATCATGGCTGAAAACGACTCATCGCTCCCCACTGTTCTGTGGGTCCACGGGATGGCTCTTCTGAGGGGCCAGCCGGTGTCGCTTGTGCCTTTGCCACCACCTGGAACACTCACATGTCTGGAGTCTTGGTGCTGGTAGTTGGCTAAGATGCCACAGCTCTCCGCCACGTGGCTTCCCTGCCTCTGTNACTCATCGCTCCCCACTGTTCTGTGGGTCCACGGGATGGCTCTTCTGAGGGGCCAGCCGGTGTCGCTTGTGCCTTTGCCACCACCTGGAACACTCACATGTCTGGAGTCTTGGTGCTGGTAGTTGGCTAAGATGCCACAGCTCTCCGCCACGTGGCTTCCCTGCCTCTGTGTGGTCTCTCAGTAGTCCATAGTCTAGGCCAAGGGAGAGAAAGAGAATTCACACCCCTTAAGGACTCGGGCTGGAACTGGCACCGTGTGACTTTTGCTAAATTCAGTTGGCCAGAGCAAGTCACAAGGGCAGTCTGGACCGAAGGAGCCAGAAAACAGCTCTGTCTTGTGTAAGAAAACATGGCATCTGATTGGAAGATGGGGGAAACGGTGGTGGTCATCCTTGGAGGCAGTCTTACCACAGGGGAGCTGCCGATCCCGTAACTGTGGATTTAGCTATCTCCCACTTGGTTCTGTCAATTTTTGAAACATGTATTTTGAAACTCTGTAATTAGGTATGGACATATTTATGTATTACCAGACCACCTGACCTGCCT
>SJYX01010332.1:6598-73472 GCA_006410675.1 Oreotragus oreotragus
TGTTTATAAATATTTTTTTAATAAAAAATATATGAGTGTTTGAGAGAGTTGAGAACAGTGACATGTGTCTGGCTTACATTAAACAGTGCTGCTGAGTAATTTGTCAAAAGAAAAAAAAAAAGACTAGAAGTAAGAGGGAAAGATAGAAATTCATGGGGAGTTCAGAGAAGTAGATCAGAAAATATAACACCCTACATCTAATCATCATATTTAAAAATTAAAAGTAAAACAACAAATTGCTAAAAATTATTTATTCACTGGGGATATTTTTAAAGCAAAAATTTGTGGATTAAAAATTAAAATAAAATAAATAATTATTTAAAAGTGAGTGACAAAATAGCTACAACAAAAACTTCAGGATACAGCTGAAGAAGAAGTGTTCAAAGAAAAATTTAGTGTTACCTTATTATAAAACAAAGAATATTGAACTAAATTTTCACACAAACAAGTGAAAAAGGAAGAGCCAAATAAGCACAAGGTAAAAGAAAAACATGAAATATTTTATAATAAAATAAATATTTTAAAATTTACCCAAAAATAATTGTTGATATGACTAAAAGCTGTAAGACCTATTAAAAAATGTAATGAAAATTAAAAAAATATTCTGCTGAATAATTAATGAAATAAATAAATTAAAAATGAAAAGAGTCATAATTCTAGATACATAATTGATCAAACACAGTAATTAAAAGATAAGTCTGTGTACAAATTAATATCCTGCATTTGAAAACTTAAACTAATGTATGTGTCCCTTGTATTAGGTAAAATAATGGCCTCCTAAAGATATTTATTGTCTAATCTCTGAAGCCTGTGGATATGTTGTATTCTATGATGCAAAGGTAAATGAAGATATCAGATGAAAGTAGTTTCTATTTAAATGACTTTTTAAATAGGAAGATTATCCTGGATTATATAGACGGGTGCAAAGTAACCACAAATCGTAAATGTGGAAGAGGGAGGCAGAAAAGTTCATATTAGAGTGACAGTACATGAGAAAATAATACCAACCACTGCTGACTTTGAAAATAATAGAGGGTGTGGGCTAGGGAAAGCAGGCAGCCTGGAGAAGTTGGGACATACAAAGGATCAGACATTTCCAAAAAACCTTCAGAAAAAAACACACCCTTGACTTAAGAAACAGAAATAGAGACACAGAGGTAGAGAACAAATGTATGGACACCAAGAGGGGAAAGGGGGGAGTAGGATGAATTGGAAGACTGGGATCGACAAATATATACACTATCAACACTGTACACTGCTAAGTCACTTCAGTTGTGTCTGACTCTTTGCAGTTGTGTCTGATTCTTTGTGACCCCATGGACTGTAGCCCACAAGGTTCCTCTGTCAATGGGATTCTCCAGGCAAGAATACTGGAGTGGGCTGCCATTTCTTTCTCCAGGGCATCTTCCCAACCCAGGGATCGAACCTGTGTCTCTTATTGTCTCCCACATTGGCAGGCGGGTTCTTTACCACTAGTGCCACCTGGGAAGCCCATATACTATCAATATTATATATAAAACAGGTAACTAATGAGGACACAAGGAACTCTACTTAATGTTCTGTGGTGACCTAAATGGGAAGGAAGTCCAAACAGGAGGGGATATATCGGTATAACTGATTCACTTTGCTGTACAGTAGAAACTAATACAACACTGTAAAAGAACTATACACCATTACAATTAATTTAAAAAAAGAAGTATTTTTTAAACTACCAGGTTTACAGTAACTTGTTACGGCAGCAAGAGAAAATTAATGCAATCCATATGAAACACATCAGGTTCCTGAGGTTAGGCTGTAAATCCTATCATACTAATTTTTATTCCTATCATACTAATTATTGTTCCTATCATACTAATTATTGCTAAGTCGTGTCTGACTCTTGCAATCCTATGGACTGTAGCCCATCAAGCTCCTTTGTCAATGGTATTTCCCAGGCAAGAATACTGAACTGGACTGTGATTCCCTTCTCCAGGGAATCTTTCAGAACCAGGGCCTGAAGCTGTCTTCTGCATTGGAAGACAGATTCTTTGCCACTGAGCCACCAGGGAAGCCCCCCTATCATACTCAGGAGTTAGCTAAATATCATGTTACATAAATAATAAAAAAGCCAAGCAAGATGATTAGGACCCTTTATTATTCTAAAAGGACACTTTATAGAGTGATTGTGGTATTTTTAAAAGCCTGACAAAAGTGATAGAATGAGATATGGAGACAAAGGGAAGAGAAGGGAAAGGAGAAGTAAGAGTGAAAAGGAATAAAGAAAAAATATTGACCAAGCTCATTAATAAACATGGTTGAAAATTAACACATCAACCATGGTCCATAATAAAAGTACAAAGAAGCTTTAACTTTAAGAACTTTATTAAATTACATCAGTTCAGTTCAGTCACTCAGTCGTGTCTGACTCTTTGCGACCCCATGAATCACAGCACGCCAGGCCTCCCTGTCCATCACCATCTCCCGGAGTTCACTCAGACTTATGTCCATCGAGTCCGTGATGCCATCCAGCCATCTCATCCTCCGTTTCCCCTGCTCCCAATCCTTCCCAGCATCAGCGTCTTTTCCAATGAGTCAACTCTTCGCATGAGGTGGCCAAACTACTGGAGTTTCAGCTTTAGCATCATTCCTTCCAAAGAAATGCCAGGGCTGATCTCCTTCAGAATGGATTGGTTGGATCTCCTCGCAGGGACTCTCAAGAGTCTTCTCCAACACCACAGTTCAAAAGCATCAATTCTTCAATGCTCAGCTTTCTTCACAGTCCAACCTCTCACATCCATACATAACCACTGGAAAAACCATAGCCTTGACTAGACGAACCTTAGTCGGCAAAGTAATGTCTCTGCTTTTGAATATACTATCTAGGTTTGTGGATCACAATAAACTGTGGAAAATTCTGAAAGAAATGGGAATACCAGACCACCTAACCTGCCTCTTGAGAAACCTGTATGCAGGTCAGGAAGCAACAGTTAGAACTGGACATGGAACAACAGACTGGTTCCAAATAGGAAAAGGAGTACGTCAAGGCTGTATATTGTCACCCTGCTTATTTAACTTATATGAAGAGTACATCATGAGAAACGCTGGACTGGAAGAAACACAAGCTGGAATCAAGATTGCTGGGAGAAATATCAATAACCTCAGATATGCAGATGACACCACCCTCATGGCAGAAAGTGAAGAGGAGCTAAAAAGCCTCTTGATGAAAGTGAAAGAGGAGAGTGAAAAAGTTGGCTTAAAGCTCAACATTCAGAAAATGAAGATTATGGCATCCGGTCCCATCACTTCATGGGAAATAGATGGGGAAACAGTGGAAACAGTGTCAGACTTTATTTTTGGGGGCTCCAAAATCACTTCAGATGGTTACTGCAGCAACCATTAAGAGACACTTACTCCTGGGAAGAAAAGTTATAACCAGGAATAAAATATTTTTAAATCTATATAAAAAACTTGCTACAACATATAGTTCCGTGATTGGTCAAAAAAGAATTAGGCTCACAAGAAAATATCTACAGGAAAGAATATGTGAAAATATTAATAGAGGAATGATAAAAGGACCATTTATCGTACTGATAATATAAAAGAAATTTCCACTGATGTCTGAAACTGGAGAAAGTCAACTTTCAGCATTGTAAGACTGAACCATTTTATTAAAAATCCTTGTAAATGAAATGATACAAGTTAGTAGAACGAGATAGATGGAAACTTCTCCTACTTGAAAATCATATGACTATTTATCTACAGAATACCAATGAATAAAATTCTCTAAAAAGTTAATGTGGAAAATAGTTATTTAACTAACCTATTTATCAGTTCGGTTCAGTTAAGTTGCTCAGTCATGTATGACTCTTTGCGACCCCTTGGACTGCAGCACACCAGGCTTCTCTGTCCATCATCAACTGCCAGAGCTTACTCAATTCATGTCCAATGAATGGCTGATGCCATCCAGCCATCTCATCCTCTGTCATCTCCTTCTCCTCCTGCCTTCAATCTTTCCCAGCCTCAGGGTTTTTCAAATGAGTCAGTTCTTCACATCAGGTGGCCAAAGTATTGGAGTTTCAACTTCAGCATCATCCTGCCAATGAATATTTAGGACTGATTTTCTTTAGGATGGACAGGTTGGATCTTCTTGCAGGCCAAGGGACTCTCAAGAGTCTTCTGCAACACCACATTTCAATGGCATCAGTTCTTCTGTGCTCAGCTTTCTTTATAGTCCAACTCTCACATCCATATATGACTACTAGGAAAACCACAGCTTTTACTAGGCAGACCTTTGTTAGCAAAGTAATGTCTCTGCTTTTTAATATGCTGTCTGGGTTTCTCATAGCTTTTCTTCTTTCTTCTTTTTGTCTTTTAATTTCATAGGTGAAGTCACCATCTGCAGTGATTTTGGAGCACCGCCTCCCAAAAAGTCTCTCACTGTTTCCATTTTTTACCCGTCTAGATGGGACCAGATGCCATGATCTTAGTTTTCTGAATGTTGACTTTTAAGCCAACTTTTTCACTCTCCTCTTTAACTTTCATCAAGAGGCTCTTTAGTTCTTCACTTTCTGCCATATGGGTGGTGTCATCTGCATATCTGAGGTTACTGATATTTCTTCCGGCAATCTTGATTCCAGCTTGTGCTTCATCCAGCCCAGGCTTTCTCATGACATACTCTGCATATACGTTCAATAAGCAGGGTGACAATGTACAGCCTTGATATGCTCCTTTCCCTATTTAGAATCAATCATTTGTTCCATGTCTAGTTCTAACTGTTACTTCTTGACCATACATATTTCTCGGGAGGCAGGTCAGGTGGTCTGGTATTCCCATCTCTTTCAGAATTTGCCAAGTTTGTTGTGATCCACACCATCAAAGGCTTTGGCATAGTCAATAAATCAGAAATAGATGTTTTTCTGGAACTCTTGCTTTTTCAGTGATCCAACAGATGTTCACAATTTGATCTTTGGTTCCTCTGCCTTTTCTAAATCCAGCTTGAATATCTGGAATTGCAAGGTCATACACTTTTGAAGCCTGGCTTGGAGAATTTTGAGCATTACTTTGTTAGCATGTGAGAAGAGTGCAATTGTGCAGTAGATTGGGCATCTTGTTTATAAAAATATACAATCATTTGTATTTCAAATAATATAATGAAAAACAAACCAAATTATGAACTAGAAACAGATGTGATAAAAATAAACAACCAGTGATCATATGAAAAAGATTTTTATTTTCTAGTATTTAGAGAATTCTAAATAGAAATTCATTGACATTCATAGAAATGTCAATACTATCCACTGGGAGAAAAATTAAGTCTGAGTTTATTTGGCATTGAAGTTATTAATGACAAAGGACTTCCAGAATAAGTGCAATACTAACTGAATTGCTATTTTGATATGTCTTTGGTATATCAAGTAAGTATCAATGGTCATTGAATAATAAATGGTATTTATCTATAGCATTTGTCTATCATAATATTTTTTCAAGGAATGTAAATTTTAGCACAATAGAAACACAAGTATAACACTGTATTAAAAAATAACAAAGAGTTTCCATTTGGTAAACATTGAAAAATTTAATAGACTCACTCATTTATAAGGATGTGGTAAAATGCTTACTATTTTTAATGGATACTTGTATCTTAAGCATATAAAGTCAAGGTGATACATAAATTGAAGTACATGTATTATAAGTAACAATTTAGTAATTAAAAAAATTTAAACAGATTTAAAAGAAACTGTAAGACATTTTTAAGTAATTAAAACAAGTTTCAAATAATATGTATAAATATATATACACAATATTGCAGAAATGAAGTATATTGAAAACTATAAATGACTATAAATATATAAAAACCTGCCACAAGAATACACAAATGGAGGCTTCCATGGGGGTCCAGTGGTTAAGACTCTGCTACCACTGCAAAGAGCATGAGTTCCATCCCTGGTCAAGGAAGGTTCCACATGAGTTGAGGTGGGCCAAAGACTGAAAAAATGAAAGAAAAAAAGAATTAAAAAATATGCTAATGTGTTAATAGTACCTATGAATGAAGAAAGGAATTGTACAGAAGGAATGAGTAAAGGAGATTTTGTATTTTGCTTTATATAATTCTCTACTCTTGGCATTCTCTGCAAAAAGATTGACTTCATATATTTTGTGGGTAAATAGGCAATTGCATTAAAATTTTTAAAGGCAGTTAACATTGTACTGAGGTTCATTGTTCAACTAAGAAAGCATGGAGCATTCCAAGTGTACAAAAGAGACTATTTAATACAGAGATTTGGTTACACAGTTGATGGAAGAGCTGGGTAGCCAGTAAGATACATTGACTCAGACAGAGATTTGCAACTACAGAGGGCCACTGGTTATTAGAATCCCCAGAACAGATCCCCTGGAGGAGGGTAAGGCAACCCATTCCAGTATTTTTGTCTGGAGAAACCCATGGACAGAGGATCCTGTTGGTCTATATTCCATCAGGTCGCAAAGAATCAGTTATGACTGAAGAGACTTAGCATGCATGCACTGGATCTCAGGGGATGGAGTCACTCAGCAAAAGCTAAAATTACCACAGGAGGTTTTTATGTAGTACAGAAGACATCATACTGCCATAGGTAGTCTGAGGCATACTGATTAGAGGATAAATGCTTCAGCTTTGCCCTTTCATGTCTGTCTCTGAGAACACCTGCCATCAGTGAAAACAGGTGACAGCAGCTGATGAAGTAATCTGAGAAACAGCTGCCAGGGTCATCCCACCTAGCACACTGAGCAAAACATGGGAAGAATAAAGAACAGGTCTGAGGGTATACAAGTCCTGGACTGACTTGAATACTTATGATGTCCTTAATTAATTTTATGACAAAAATGCATTTAATAATCTTGCATATCAGCATTTATATTCACCATCTAATAGTAGATGTGCAGTATTTTGAGTTGGAAGAAATTTAGTACTTAGGATGTCAGAGAATAGAGTCTCCATTAAGACCTCTAGTATACAAGTAAAACATGACAGATTCATATAGGTATCTATTGGGTATGGTTTTGGCTCTTCTGATTGTCTATGTGGAGTCAGGCTCCATTTTCAATTTAAATCATAAAAACAGGTTTTGAATATTTAATACACACTCAGAAGTCAGGAAATTTAACTAGACAATAGCTAGCAATGATTTCAGTTAAGTGGACATTTTATGTTTTCTCACTATTCAGACTGATGAAATTCTTGATTTCCCTCATTTTAGGATTAAATTATTAAGTAAGTTATTCTGTGAGAAAATTTTACACAAAGGCCATTAAGTGTTTCAAGAGGAAAAAGAGCTCTTGAAAAACCACAGAAAAGCTAATGAAATTTAGGGACTAACAGATTTAATCTCAAAAATATACAAGCAGTTCCTGCAGCTCAATTCCAGAAAAATAAACTACCCAATCAAAAAATGGGCCAAAGAACTAAACAGACATTTCTCCAAAGAAGACATACAGATGGCTAACAAACACATGAAAAGATGCTCAACATCACTCATTATTAGAGAAATGCAAATCAAAATCACAATGAGGTACCATTTCACATTGGTCAGAATGGCTGCTATCCAAAAGTCTACAAACAATAAATGCTGGAAAGGGTGTGGAGAAAAGGGAACCCTCTTACACTGTTGGTGGGAATGCAAACTAGTACAGCCACAGAATACTGTGAAGATTCCTTTAAAAACTGGAAATAAAACTGCTGGGCATATACACTGAGGAAACCAGAATTGAAAGAAGCACATGTACCCCAATGTTCATTGCAGCACTATTTTTAATAGCCAGGACATGGAAGCAACCTAGATATCCATTGGCAGATTAATGGATAAGAAAGCTGTGGTACATATACACAATGGAATATTATTCAGCCATTAAAAAAGAATACATTTGAATCAGTGCTAATGATGTGGATGAAACTGGAGCCTATTATATAGAGTGAAGTCAGTCAGAAAGAAAAACACCAATACAGTATACTAACGTATATATATGGAATTTAGAAAGATGGTAATGATGACTCTATATGTGAGACAGAAAAAGAGACACAGATGTACAGAACAGTCTTTTGGACTCTGTGGGAGAAGGTGAGAGTGGGATGATTTGAAGCACTGAAACATGTATATTATCATATGTGAAACAGACTGCCAGTCCAAGTTCAATGCATGAGAAAGGGTGCTCAGGACTGGTGCACTGGGAGGATCCTGAGGGATGGGATAGGGAGAGATGTGGGAGGGGTGGTTCAGGGTGGATTCACATGTACACTCATGGCTGATTCATGTAAATGTATGGCAAAAACCATTACAATATTGTGAAGTAATTAGCCTCTAATTAAAATAAATAAATTTTTAAAAATCCTATTTCAAATATATTTTAAAAAAAAAGAAATTTAGGGAATTCTCTCTGGACTAAGCTCTTTTGTTGGACTCTGAAGAATTAGTAAGAACTATAGCTTTATTCATTCAAAATGAAAAGAGAGAAGAAAGGGAAAATTTATTTTAAAGATAAAAATGTAATAAATTGCCATTAATTTTCAAGAAACTATAATCAGGACACTGAACATTTTAGGCTAATAACAGACTGCTTATATCATGTTTTTTGGTGTGATGAGTAAAATCTTTATGATGGTCCAACCAAAGAACACTTTGGGTGATGTTTTATGACCATAACCCGGAGCTGTTGTCACAGTCCTCACTAATCTCTGCTTCCAGCTGTACCATATAAAATTCAACCTCCATGGGACTATAGAACTAATTTTAAAAGATCATTATTTTCACAATCATGTTTCCTTATAGAAGGATAAGCATGAAAATCATCAGCGTTGTATTCAAAATACATCTTGGTTTGAAACTAGCCAGAACTTTATATATTGCCTCTCACCAATGTCACTATATATATATATATATATATTCTCTTACACTGTTGGTGGGAATGCAAACTAGTACAGCCACAGAATACTGTGAAGATTCCTTAAAAAACTGGAAATAAAACTGCTGGGCATATACACTGAGGAAACCAGAATTGAAAGAAGCACATGTACCCCAATGTTCATTGCAGCACTATTTTTAATAGCCAGGACATGGAAGCAACCTAGATATCCATTGGCAGATTAATGGATAAGAAAGCTGTGGTACATATACACAATGGAATATTATTCAGCCATTAAAAAAGAATACATTTGAATCAGTGCTAATGATGTGGATGAAACTGGAGCCTATTATATAGAGTGAAGTCAGTCAGAAAGAAAAACACCAATACAGTATACTAACGTATATATATGGAATTTAGAAAGATGGTAATGATGACTCTATATGTGAGACAGAAAAAGAGACACAGATGTACAGAACAGTCTTTTGGACTCTGTGGGAGAAGGTGAGAGTGGGATGATTTGAAGCACTGAAACATGTATATTATCATATGTGAAACAGACTGCCAGTCCAAGTTCAATGCATGAGAAAGGGTGCTCAGGACTGGTGCACTGGGAGGATCCTGAGGGATGGGATAGGGAGAGATGTGGGAGGGGTGGTTCAGGGTGGATTCACATGTACACTCATGGCTGATTCATGTAAATGTATGGCAAAAACCATTACAATATTGTGAAGTAATTAGCCTCTAATTAAAATAAATAAATTTTTAAAAATCCTATTTCAAATATATTTTAAAAAAAAAGAAATTTAGGGAATTCTCTCTGGACTAAGCTCTTTTGTTGGACTCTGAAGAATTAGTAAGAACTATAGCTTTATTCATTCAAAATGAAAAGAGAGAAGAAAGGGAAAATTTATTTTAAAGATAAAAATGTAATAAATTGCCATTAATTTTCAAGAAACTATAATCAGGGCACTGAACATTTTAGGCTAATAACAGACTGCTTATATCATGTTTTTTGGTGTGATGAGTAAAATCTTTATGATGGTCCAACCAAAGAACACTTTGGGTGATGTTTTATGACCATAACCCGGAGCTGTTGTCACAGTCCTCACTAATCTCTGCTTCCAGCTGTACCATATAAAATTCAACCTCCATGGGACTATAGAACTAATTTTAAAAGATCATTATTTTCACAATCATGTTTCCTTATAGAAGGATAAGCATGAAAATCATCAGCGTTGTATTCAAAATACATCTTGGTTTGAAACTAGCCAGAACTTTATATATTGCCTCTCACCAATGTCACTATATATATATATATATATATGTACATATATGCATACAGATACTGCTTGCTCAGTTGTGCCTGACTCCTTGGACCCCATGGATTGCAGCCCATCAGGCTTCTCTGTCCATGGGATTTTTCCAGGCAAGAATACTGCAATGGGTTGCCATTTCCTTCTCCATTTATACATACACACACACACACACACACACACACACANTACATATATGCATACAGATACTGCTTGCTCAGTTGTGCCTGACTCCTTGGACCCCATGGATTGCAGCCCATCAGGCTTCTCTGTCCATGGGATTTTTCCAGGCAAGAATACTGCAATGGGTTGCCATTTCCTTCTCCATTTATACATACACACACACACACACACACACACACACACGCGCGCGCGCGCGCGCGCATGCACTATGTGGACTTCCCAGGTGGCGCTAGTGGTAAAGAATCTGCTTGCCAATGTAGAAGACGTCATAAGAGACCTGGGTTCTATCCCTGGGTCAAGAACATCTGAAGGAAGACATGCAACCCACTCTTGCCTGAAATATCCCATGGACAGAGGAGCCTGACCAGCTATAGTCCATAGGGTTACAAAATGTCAGACATGGCTAAAGCGACTTAGCATGCATACATATATTGTGTATATGGCAGTGTGTACATGACCTTCCAAAAGTCCCTAACCATCCCTTTCCTCTCCCCGTCAGCATCCAGAAGTTAGTTTTCTAAGTCTGTGAGTCTCTCTCTATATGAAACATACATTGTTACCTGGATACATAAGACCCTATTCTTATCCTTTGTTCAGTATGTGCTGTGCTGTGCTTAGTTGCTTAGTCGTGTTCTACTCTTTGTGACCCCGTTGTCCATGGGGATTCTCCTGGCAAAATACTAGAGTGGGTTGCGATGCCCTCCTTCAGGGAATCTTCTCAGCCCAGGATTTGAACCCAGGTCTCCCACATTGCAGGTGGATTCTTTACCATCTGAGCCACAAGGGAAGCTTGTTCAGTACAATCCCCAATTTTGCACCCATTTAAAAATTATCGTTTAACACTCCAAGGGGAAGACTCTATGCTAGACTTAAATCAGTCCACTTATACCCTAAATTTCCTTCAGGCCTCATCCTCATAGATTTCAAAAAGAAAAAAAGCTCTGTATTTACCTTGACTTAGATGAAAACCCTTTTTTTTAAATTTCCATATAATTTAGGTATATTTAAGTATGTTCTGAAGTAGTCTAAGAGATTCTGGAACATGTTTTCTTGCAGCTGTACTTAAGCCATTTAAATGTACCTTGACAGTATCTATTAAAGGTTGTTGTTTAATTGCCAAGACATGTCCGAGACTTTTGCAGTTCCCTGGAATGTAGCCTCTAGGCTCCTCTGTCCATGGGATTTCCCAGACAAGAATACTGAAGCAAGTCACCATTTCCTCCTCTAGAGGATTTTCCCTACCCAGGGATAGAATCTGCCTGTCTCCTGCACTGGCAGGTGGATTTTTTACTCTTGAGCCACCTGAGAAGCCCACTAAATGTTGGCACATGCCATTTAGGTTTTCAAAGGTTACATCACAATCTACTAGGACCACTGACCTTCAATATCCACTGAAAGGAGTTCAAGGTAGAGATCAGGAATAAAGCATTCTGCATTATGGGGGAAACTGGCAGAATATTTTTATGAGGTTTTATGAGCCCGATTTGTGTATCTTGTCATGATCAGAAACAGTATGAAAGGTGAAACACAGGACAAAGAAAGATGAACTCCCCAGGTCAGTAGGGGTCCAATATGCTACTGGAGATCAGTGGAGAAATAATTCCAGAAAGAATGAAAAGACAGAGGCAAAGCAAAAATAACAACCAGTTTTGGATGTGACTGCTGATAAAAGCAAGGCCCCATGCTGTAAAGAGCAATATTGCATAGGAATCTGGAACCATAGATCAATGAATTAAATCAAATTAGAAGGAGTCAAACAGGAGATGGCAAAAGTGAATGTTGTAATTCTAGGAGTCAGCAAACTAAAATGGACCAGAATGGGTGAATTTAACTGAGATGACCATTATATCTACTGTGTGGATCACAATAAACTGTGGAAAATTCTGAAAGAGATGGGAATACAAGACCACCTGACCTGCCTCTTGAGAAACCTATATGCAGGTCAGGAAGCAACAGTTAGAACTGGACATGGAACGACAGACTGGTTCCAAATAGGAAAAGGAGTACATCATGACTGTATATTGAACACCCTGCTTATTCAACATATGCAGAGTCCATCATGAGAAATGCTGTCCTGGAAGAAGTGCAAGCTGCAATCAAGATTGCCAGAAGAAACGTCAATAACCTCAAATATGAAGATGACACCACCTTTATGGCAGAAAGTGAAGAGGAACTAAAAAGCCTCTTGATGAAAGTGACAGTGGAGAGTGAAAAAATTGGCTTAAAGCTCAACATTCAGACAACTAAGATCATGGTATCTGGTCCCATCAGTTCATGGGAAATAGATGAGGAAACAGTGGAAACAGTGTCAGATTTTATTTTTGGGGCCTCCAAAATCACTGCAGATGGTGACTGCAGCCATGAAATTAAAAGACACTTAATCCTTGGAAAGAAAGTTATGACCAACCTAGATAGCATATTGAAAAGCAGAGACATTACTTTGCCAACAAAGGTCCANAGGAAACAGTGGAAACAGTGTCAGATTTTATTTTTGGGGCCTCCAAAATCACTGCAGATGGTGACTGCAGCCATGAAATTAAAAGACACTTAATCCTTGGAAAGAAAGTTATGACCAACCTAGATAGCATATTGAAAAGCAGAGACATTACTTTGCCAACAAAGGTCCACCTACTCAAAGCTATGGTTTTTTCAGTAGTCATGTATGAATGTGAGAGTTGGACTGTGAAGAAAGCTGAGCACTGAAGAATTGATGCTTTTGAAGTGTGGTGTTGGAGAAGACTCTTGAAAGTCCCTTGGACTGCAAGGAGATCCAACCAGTCCATTCTGAAGATCAACCCTGGGATTTCTTTGGAAGGGATGATGCTAAAGCTGAAACTCCAAAACTTTGGCCACCTCATATGAAGAGCTGACTCACTGGAAAAGACTCTGATGCTGGGAGGGATTGGGGGCAGGAGGAGAAGGGGACAACTGCCGGGGTCCAGCCCCGGTGGATCCAGGGTAATTTGAAGGGGAAATGGAATCGGCGTCCTAAGAAAAAACTTATTTAGTTACAGATATAGACAGAAATTAGAAAGGGATAGTGTAGTAGGAAATATTAGTGGAGAAAAAGAGGCTGAATAACTTGGTTTATGTGGGATACCAATAAAATTCCAAGACAAGGAATTTGCGCCATCTACGTTGGGCCACTGGCGCCTGTTTGAATATCGGAGGGTGGCCCACCTTGGGCTCCCACTCTCACGAATCTTAGAAGCCAGGGTAAGTAAGTAGACGTGGCAAGCACCCACGCTCCAGATGGGAATTCAGCCAGAAAAATGGGAAGCAAGAAAGAAACGAAATGGGGGAATCAGTCTTTCCAGAAACTGATCTGATTTCTTTATTTTTTAGGTTTGCTTATATACCCTTTGTTACACATAGAGACAAATGGAAATTTTAAAGTCACACGGGGGTCAGCAGTCCTGACCTTTATCAAAATCAGGTGCTTCACATAAATGTATTAAAAAAGGTCTTAGGGGTTTTACATTATCTTCTGGCCATGAGGCCTGCTGACATTTTATGATCCTTTCTTTCTGATAACCAAAAACTTATTTTTTCCAAGGGTTTTTTTTTTTCTTAAACCAGGCACCACCCTCTGAAGGTACCAGATAAAAAGTTGCATTCCTATAAGGTGAGGGTGTAGTGGGTTACGACTAAGAAAGGAATTTATTTAACCTAAGGTTAACATGATTAATCTTAAAGGTTAATATTTATTTCTCCTATATGCTAGTTATATTCATTATAAGGTCAGGGAATATGGAGATTTAGCAGCAAACAACAACCCAACAAATGAAAAGCCTTCACTAACGTTCCCCTTAAGATTTATTTAGTCTTAAGATAGTGATAAAGTTACATTTTTACATAGCAAGGACACAGTGATTTATAACAAAGTACAGTGATCTATAACAAAAGAGAAAATTCATTAACTCAAAAAGTCTAGTATTGCTAACATCAAAAACTACTATATTTCCTTTTCTATATTCCAAATATATTAATATATTCCCAGGTGCCTAAGGATATGGAGGCCTAGCGGCAATCATTGACTCAACAATGAGAAAAGCCCTATGCTAATTAAGATTTTCAAAATACTCCAAACTCTCTGTGCTGTTTATGGTTGAGAGGTAGTAAGCAATCATGTGCACAGTGGCAGGAGTGTGGATAATCCTGTCACATAAGCTAGTCTGCCAGCAGAGAAGTTTGACCTGAGACACCCTTGTCATGCCCAGGAATTTTTATTGACTGGAGCTACAAGTTTACTCCTTCTCCGAGAGAACTGGTGGGGAACAGCCCCCCATAAAGTCAGAGGTGTAGGAGAGAGTGTGAAACAGTAAAGTGGGTAGACTCTGGTTTTGGGGGTAGATGCTCGGAAACAGGGGGTTTCCTGAGACTTGATCCCACCTTTGTGTATGCCGAAGCCTCCTTCCTCATGACCTTTGCCATGGGTGGAGTTCCTCACGCTGGATCCCGGCAGATGACAGAGGATGAGATGGCTGGATGGCATCACTGACTCGATGAACATGAGCTTGAGTGAACTCTGGGAGATGGTGATGGACAGGGAGGCCTGTCATGCTGCGATTCATGGGGTCGCAAAGAGTCAGACATGACTGAGCGACTAAACTGAACTGTGGGAAGGAATCCCTTAGAAGAAATGAAGTATCCATCATAGTCAACAAAAGAGTCCAAAATGCAGTATTTGGATGCGATCTTAAAAATGACAGAATGATTTCTGTTCATTTCCAACACAATATCTATTGTGATATTGACTCATTGGAAAAGACTCTGGTGTTGGGAGGGATTGGAGGCAGGAGAAGAGGATGACAGAGGATGAGATGGCTGGATGGCATCACTGACTTTATGGATGTGAGTTTGAGTGAACTCTGGGAGTTGGTGATGGACAGGGAGGCCTGGTGTTCTGCGATTCATGGGGTTGCAAGACCCCATGACATTTCCATTCAATAACATGGTAATCCAAGCCTATGCCCCAATGAGTAATGCTGAAGAAGCTGAAGTTGAATGGTTCTATGAAGACCGACAAGACCTTTTAGAACTAACAGCCCCCAAAAGATATCATTTTCATTATAGGGAACTGGAATGCAAAAGTAGGAAGTCAAGAAACACCTAGGGTAACAGGCAAATTTGGCCTTGGTGTACAGAATGAAGCAGGGCAAAGTCTAATAGAGTTTTGCCAAGGGAATGCACTGGTCATAGCAAACAACCTCTTCCAACAACACAAGAGAAGACTCTACACATGGACATCACCATATGCTGCGATTCATGGGGTCGCAAAGAGTCAGACATGACTGAGCGACTAAACTGAACTGTGGGAAGGAATCCCTTAGAAGAAATGAAGTATCCATCATAGTCAACAAAAGAGTCCAAAATGCAGTATTTGGATGCGATCTTAAAAATGACAGAATGATTTCTGTTCATTTCCAACACAATATCTATTGTGATATTGACTCATTGGAAAAGACTCTGGTGTTGGGAGGGATTGGAGGCAGGAGAAGAGGATGACAGAGGATGAGATGGCTGGATGGCATCACTGACTTTATGGATGTGAGTTTGAGTGAACTCTGGGAGTTGGTGATGGACAGGGAGGCCTGGTGTTCTGCGATTCATGGGGTTGCAAGACCCCATGACATTTCCATTCAATAACATGGTAATCCAAGCCTATGCCCCAATGAGTAATGCTGAAGAAGCTGAAGTTGAATGGTTCTATGAAGACCGACAAGACCTTTTAGAACTAACAGCCCCCAAAAGATATCATTTTCATTATAGGGAACTGGAATGCAAAAGTAGGAAGTCAAGAAACACCTAGGGTAACAGGCAAATTTGGCCTTGGTGTACAGAATGAAGCAGGGCAAAGTCTAATAGAGTTTTGCCAAGGGAATGCACTGGTCATAGCAAACAACCTCTTCCAACAACACAAGAGAAGACTCTACACATGGACATCACCAGATGGTTGACACCAAAATCAGATTGATTGTATTCTTTGCACCCAAAGATGGAGAAGCTCTATAGAGTCATCAAAAACAAGACCGAGAGCTGACTGTGGCTTAGATCATGAACTCCTTATTGCTAAATTCAGACTTAAATTGAAGAAAGTAGGGAAAATTACTAGAATATTCAAGTATGACCTAAATTAAATCACTTATGATTATACAGTGGGAGTGAGAAATAGATTTAAGGGACAAGGATTTGAAAGACAGAGTGCCAGATGAACTACGGATGGAGGTTCATGACATTGTACAGGAGACAGGGAGCAAGACCATCCACAATTAAAATAAATGCAAAAAAGCAAAATGGCTGTCTGGGGAGGCCTTACAAAACCTGTGAAAATAAGAGAAGCAAAAAGCAAAGGAGAAAAGGAAAGATATAGCCGTTTGAATGCATAGTTCCAAAGAATAGCAAGAAGAGATAAGAAAGCCTTCCCCAGTGATCAACGCAAAGAAATAGAGGAAAACAACAGAATGGGAAAGACTAGAGATCTCTTCAAGAAAATTAGAGATACCAAGGGACCATGTCTGGCAATGATGGGCTCAATAAAGGACAGAAATGGTAGGGATCTAACAGAAGCAGAAGATATTAAGAAGAGGTGGCAAGAATACACAGAAGAACTGTACAAAAAAGATCTTCATGACCAAGATAATCACAATGGTGGGATCATTCACCTAGAGCCAGACATCCTGAATGTGAAGTCAAGTGGGCCTTAGGAAGCATCACTACGAACAAAGCTAATGGAAGTGATGGAATTCCAGTTGAGCTATTTCAAATCCTGAAAGATGATGCTGTGAAAATGCTGCACTCAATATGCCAGCAAATTTGGAAAACTCAGCAGTGGCCATGGGACTGGAAAAGGTCAGTTTTCATTCCAATCCCAAAGAGGGGTAATGCCAAAGAATGCTTAAAGTACTGCACAATGCACTCATTTCACATGCTAGTAAAATTAATGCTCAAAATTCTCCAAGCCAGGCTTCACTAATACGTGAACTGTGAACTTCCAGATGTTCAAGCTGGATTTAGAAAAGGCAAAGGAACCAGAGATCAAATTTCCAATATCCATTGAAACATTGAAAAAGCAAGAGAGTTCCAGAAAAACATCTATTTCTGCTTTATTGACGATGCCAAAGCCTTTGACTGTGTGGATTACAATAAACTGTGAAAAATTCTAAAAGAGATGGAAATACCAGACCACCTCACCTGCCTCTTGAGATCTGCATGCAGGTCAGGAACCAACAGTTAGAACTGGACATGGAACAACAGACTGTTTCCAAATCACGAAAGGAGTACATGAAGTCTGTATATTGTCACCCTGCTTATTTAACTTATATGCAAAGTATGTCATGAGAAAGGCTGAGCTGGATGAAGCACAAGCTGGAATCAATATTGCTGGGAGAAATATCAATAACCTGAGATATGCAGATTACACCACTCTTAGGCAGAAAGTGAAGAACTAAAGAGCCTCTTGATGAAAGTGAAAGAGGAGAGTGAAAAATGTGGCTTAAAGCTCAACATTCAGAAAAATAATATCATGGCATCTGTTCCCATCAGTTAATGGTAAATAAATAGAGAAACATTGGAAACAGTAACAGACTTTATTTTGGGGGGCTCCAAAATCACTGCAGATGGTGACTGCACCTATGAATTAAAAGATAATTACTCCTTGGATGGAAAGTTATGAACAACCTAGACAGAATATTAAAAAGCCGAGTCATTACTTTAACAACAAAGGTCCCTCTAGTCAAGGCTATTGTTTTTCCAGTAGTTATGTATGGATGTGAGAGTTGGACTGTAAAGAAAGCTGAGCACCGAAGAACTGATGCTTTTGAACTGTGACATTGGAGAAGACTCTTGAGAGTCCCTTGGATTGCAAGGAGATCCAACCAGTCCATCCTAAAGGAAATCAGTCCTGGGTGTTCTTTGGAAGGACTGATGTTGAAGTTGAAACTCCAATACCTGGCCACCTGATGCGAAGAGCTGACTCACTTGAAAAGGCTCTGATGCTGGGAAAGATTGAAGGCAGGAGGAGAAGGGGATGACAGAGGATGAGATGGTTGGATGCCATCATTGACTCAATGGGCAGGAGTTTGGGTAAACTCAAGGAGTTGATGATGGGCAGGGTGGTCTGGCATCTTGCAGTTAATAGGGTTGCAAAGAGTTAGACACAACTGAGCTACTGAATTGAACTGATGTCTAGAAAAGAACTAATAGCTGACATCTCCTCCTTGTGACTAGACATGAAATCTATTCATGAGATCTCTTGAAAAAGTATGTGCTTGATTGCATGTATTTGCTCTTCCCCAAAATCACATATATGCTCACCTTTCCCATTGCCTCTTGGGCAGATAGCTTCTCAAAGCTATCTAAAATGCAGCCTCTTGGGCTATAGTCCTCATTTGCCCCAAGTAAACCTTAACTCACAATTCTCAGGTTGTGTTTTTTTTTTTTTTTTTTAGTCAGTAACACCTATTGCTACTTCAATTAAAGTTTGTTCCTTGATAGCAAATAACTGTTTCTCTTTGTCTCTCATTTTTCTTGATAGAGTGTAGGGTAGGTGCTGGGAGCCAGCATGAGTAATCCCGTCCATGGCAAAGGTCATAAAGAAGGAAGCCTGACAAAACGCAAAGGCGTGATCTGGCTTCAGGGGTTCCCCCTGGGTTTTCTTGCGCATCTACCCCAAAACCAAAATCTGTCTGTTTACTGTCTGCTAGACTATACTCTTCTGACATTACCACCTTTTCTCTGGAAAGAGTTAACTCAGGGCTTCAGTCATATGAAAAGAATGTTTCAGCTCAAACCCTTTTGATGGCTCTCTAACTTGCCTAACAGTTGGGAACTTTTACAACTTATGGACTGTTTACAGCCCCCAACAGTGAGAAGCACAAGCTTAAAGCATCTTAAAGATATAGAGCCTTTTAGAGTTAAGAATTAGTTTGGTGAAGAGTTTGTTGAGTCAATGACTGCTGCCAGGCCTCCATATTCTTTATCTTTTAGGCACCTGAAGGATATTAATAGATGTAATTGGGATATAGGAATAGGAATATAGTAGTTTTGATGTTAGCAACACTGGACTTTTGAGTTAATTATTTTTCTTTGTTATATATCACTGCACTCCTCTTGTGTCCTTACTATGTAAGAATGTAACTTTATTTAGTGCTTTCCAAGAGTGGCACCAGACTTTGGGAAGAACAACAGTTTTAAGACAAATAAGTCTTCTGGTTGGCAAACCCTTATCAGAAAAGGGCCATAAAATGTTAATTGGCCTTCTGGCCAGAAAATGATGTAAATCACCTAAGACTTGTGTATACGACTAGGTATGCAGAGAGAAAGCCTGATCTAAATAAGAGTCAGGGCCACTGACGCTGCATAATTTTATATTATCCACTAATCTCTATGTACAAAAAAAAAAAAAAAATATAAAAGGCCTTTACAACAATAGAGGAGGGGCTAGTCACTGGAAAGACTGGTTTCCCCCATGTGGTCTATTCTCCTTCTCTCCTTTTCTGGCTGAATTCTCATCTGGGGCATGGAGGCTCACCATGTCTACTTACTTGCCCCGGCTTCTAAGATCCACACGAGAGAGAGTCCAAGGCGGGGCACCCCCCACTATTCAAGAGGATGCCAGTGGCCTAACGTAGATGATGCAAGTTCCTTGTCTTGGAACTTTATTGGTTTTCCATGTAAACCAAGTTATTCAGCCTCTTTTCTCCACTAAATTTTCCTACTATACTATTTCTTCCTAATCTCTCTTTATATTTCTAAATAAATAAGTTTTTCCTTGCCACAATGTCCCTGCTTCGAATTACCCTTGATCCACTGGGGATGGATCCCGGCAGATAAGATTACAGTATTTGCCAATGTATTCCACATTTGAATGTATCTTATTTTATCAATATACTCTTGATAATGTCACTCCTATATTTTGTGTTCTCCTCTATTGGTGTATGTTATAATTATGCCAATTATCTTCTTAGAGCTATACACGAGAATTTCTTTCTCTCTCTTTGCTATCTTTTTCCAGCCAGAAACACTGTTAGTTCACTCAGCTAGTTACTTTCAATAATATTGGAAGGTAAAGGGAAGCTGGCTATCTAAGAAACTCTGCAAAGACTGCATAAGCAATGGAAAAATCTATTTATTTACTTAAAAATGTACTTATCAACACAAATTCCCAATGTTTCCAAATCGCCCTTGTTCCAGTTGCTTAGTTCCAGAGATAGCCAAACTGTCTTTGCAACCTGTAATTTGATACACTTAGTTTCCTTCACTCTCAGTTCAGTTCAGTCGCTCAGTCATGTCCAACTCTTCGCGACCCCATGAATCGCAGCACGCCAGGCCTCCCTGTCCATCACCAACTCCCAGAATTCACTCAGACCCATGTCCATCGAGTCAGTGATGCCTGCCAGCCATCTCATCCTCCGTCGTCCCCTTCTCCTCCTGCCCCTAATCCCTCCCAGCATCAGAGTCTTTTCCAGTGAGTCAACTCTTCGCATGAGGTGGCCAAAATACTGGAGTTTCAGCTTTAGCATCATTCCTTCCAAAGAAATCCCAGGGCTGATCTCCTTCAGAATGGATTGGTTGGCTCTCCTTGCAGTCCAAGGGACCCTCAAGAGTCTTCTCCAACAGCATAGTACAAAAGCACCAGTTCTTCGGTGCTCAGCCTTCTTCACAGTCCAACTCTCACATCCATACATGACCACTGGAAAAACCATAGCCTTGACTCTAGTAAGCTTCATAATTACCTTCCGGTATCCTGCTGTGCTCTCTCACTTTGTCTCCCCATCTTGCTTCGTTTTCATCATTGTTCTACAGCTGGTGGATGTATAGGAAACCACTTAGAAACAGAAACAGTATGACATTATATTTTACATGACTGGATGATAAGAAAGTCCTCTCTCTAGTATGGAAACAAGAATGAAAAGAAGACAGAACAGTCGGCTCCTTTATATGCTTGGAGTAAGAGGAATTACATAGTTGCGTAAATTAGGCAGTTAGAGAGATATAAACATATTAAAAGACTTCTATTGTGCCATTTCATATGCCTTCTATTATATCAAATCATAACAACCCTGTGACAATAATATTCAGAGTAGCAGCCAGCACTTATCTAATTGGAAAAATGACAGTAATTTCTCCATGACCTTAGGACATATGCCTGGAGTCAGCTCTCTATATGTTAATTCAGTGCCTAGAGAAAAGTTATTGGTAGGAAAATCAACATATTTTGTTTGTTTAAATTAGGCTTGGAGAACCAAGCAAGTTCCAGAGTTATACAGTTAGAGTAAAATTTTATGGATTAAAATCCAAGTTTTTATCATCCTAAATCTAGGCCTTTTCACCAATTTTTGTGATACAGGAGACATTGTTTTAACTCTTCTCTCTTAAACCTTCTCTGTTCATCTGGACTTAAATAGTATTCCATAGGTTCTTTTTTAAACTATTAGTTTATTTACTTATGTGTTTTTGTCTGCACTGGGTCTTTCTTGCTACACTCAGGCTTTTGCTATTTGTAATGCCCAGGCTTCTTGTTGTGACAGCTCCTCTTGTTGCAGAGTATGGACTCTAGGGTGTGCAGACTTCAGTAGTTGTGGCATGCACTTTTAGTTGCCCCTCAGCAATCTTCCTGGACCAGGGATTGAACCAGTGTTTCCTGCATTGGCTGGCGGATTCTTAACCACTGGACCACCAGTGAAGTCTCATATTGATTCTTAAGACACATACATCTCTCTTCTATCATCTCCCAAAAGCAGATTTTTTAAAAATATTAAAATACTTAAAAGATCTAAATGACACTTAATGAGAATGCTAAGAATAGTTTATCGTGCTACTTTTTCAGATACATTATTTTTTCCCAAAACTACCTTATTTTTTTGCTACTTAAATTCATAAAGTTTCCTTTTTCACATTTTGTTTAGCCTCACCCTGAAAATCTAAACTCAATAACAGAGTCATTGCTTGTCTTATTCAATACATCAGTACCAGTGTAATGGTACAGAGTGAACATGTGATAAATACTAACTAATGAAGTTGTTTGACACCAGTTATTTGTTTAAATGAATGAATTCAATGTTTTTCTTTCTTTTTATTCAGAGCACTGTAACAAGGTTGGAAAGAGGGATGTGTGATAATCACCTTGAGTAATACACTGCTGTGTTGTGCTCAGTTGCTAAATTGTGTCTGGCTCTTTGGGACCCAGTGAACTGGGGCCCTCCAGAGTCATCTGTCCATGGGATTTTCCTGGCAAGAATGACAGAGTTGGTAGCCATTTCTTCCTCACGGGGACCATTCCCACCCAGGGATTGAATCTGTATCTTCTGCATCTACTGCATAGGCAGGTAGATTCTTTACCACTGAAGCCACCTGGGAAATTTTCAATATACTGCTACAAAGGGTGAAAAAAAAAAAAAAAGTACATGTTCTACATAAGAGAGAAAGGAAGGAAAATCCCATTTTACCTGTAATACCTATCACCCCATCACCCCTCCCCTCTTCTTAACTTTGGTTTTCAGTTGAGAAATTATATTATATATATAATACTAAATTTTACCTTATTTTATATGAAAGCAAATATAAAACTCACTTTTTCTCTGTGATAACTTCTTATACAAGCCTTGTATCTGTTTTATTTCTAAGTCTCTCTTCACAGACCTACTTCTTCAGCCAGATTTTTACATAAGAATAGCTGCACTAGCCTATGCTCAGATGTATAGTTTTAAAATACCAATATTCTCAATATTTCTGAGAATAGATGTTTTGTTTATTGATTTTAGATTTCTGGAGTCTGTGATCTAAGTGCAAAACAAGAGATCCAAGAAGTCGAAGGAAATAAATGAGCTCCCCAAAATGGGCATGAAATTGCTGACACAGAAAGTCTTCTCCAGGTGTGGAAAGCTTAACCCTATGATCAAACAGACCCTTGGTAGTGCAAGTATGAGTAGTAATCACATGAGATAAGCATAAAGGCAACATCTTTTAAATGGTGGCTTTGTAATGCTAAGACTAGAAGATATTTCTTCTTTACTTTCTTATACAGATATCTTGGTTCCAGAAAAGGGAGATGGTCAAATATATGATCCCACTAGAAGGGAAACATACAGAAAAGCTATAACTTGTTTGTTAGTAAAATATTTATTAATCCAATAGATATATATTATTCTAGACACAAGGGATATGTGTCTAGAATATCTGACCCTTCAAGGGTCAAATTCTAGAATATCTGAAGGGTCAGATGTCTGACCCTTCAAGGCAGATACACACAATGAGCAAATGTGTGCAGTAGGGTTTTGGAAACAAATAAAAATACACAGGCATGAAAACAGAATTCAAAATAGAAATAAACACTTCATGTATTTAAGATACAATATCTATAGTAAAAGGAGTAAACTTGGGTCAATGGCATATCTATAGAAAAATAATTTGACAGTAATATTATCTGAAGTAACTAAGAGGAATGAAAAAAAGCATAAACCTCGTTTTGTTCATATTTCACTTCTTTACATTTTTTCTTTGCTAATTTTGCTTTGTATCCTTTTACTGTAATAAGTCATAATCATGAATAAAACTATACAGATTCCTGTGAATATTCCCATTACATAGTTGGTGTCATAAGTGGGATGTGCTCTCAAGACCTTGACCTACTGAAATATGGCAAAAACATTGTTTGGGAAAAGGAAATCAAAGGGCAGGGAAGGATAAACCTTGCTGTGTGTTCATAAGTTACTATGGTATGAAAGAGCAGCTGAACTGCTGTCTACTGTAAAAGGTAAAATTTACATATGGAATTTTAAAATGATTTATATATTCCAGTAGAATCAGCTTGTTGGATCCTCTCCCTATTTTTGGCAATCTTACTCAAGTGAGGAGAAAATAATGCAGTCTGGGTAACGTCTTTGATGGTTTTGTCTCTCCTCCCAATGGAAGGAGAAACAAAGAGACTGAACATTCCCAGATGTGAGCTTTAGATAGTCCAGCAATGTTAAAAGTTTGCATTTTCTCTCCCCTAAGTGAGAAAAGAAATTAAATCAGTTACCAGAAATGGACAGAAGTTTTAGATAAGCCATGATGAGGATAAAAGGAAAAATATTCTTGCCACTTCTTCCTCCTAATTGCTGTTTCTACTGCAGCAGACCTCCTGCCCCCACTGTGCATTCCAACTGGATCTCTTCTGGCAACTGTAAACTTAAATCTGTACATGTGGAATTTGCTGATAGAAGTTATAATAAATTGGCAATAGCATGAAAGGGAGCTTTTTAATTGGTTTTGTACTTTGTGATTATTGCATCTGCATACATAAAATTTCTGTAAATGCTTGTAATTTCATAAATTCTGGAGGAAGCATCACACTCAGAGAAACCTGCAAAGAAATGTGCATACAGGATACAGATCCCTTGCTTTTTATCATGGGTGGATTTGTTATAATTTAAATTCTTGAAGTATTTTTAAAAATGTGCCTTTGTAACTGATGTTTCTGATTCTGATTTTTTCTTATTATTAGAACATCTGAATAAAGGGAGATGCATGAATAGAGAGTCAATCTCCAGATGCAGATACACTTTTGATGCTGTAAACAGTTTTTAATTGCTAATGAGCTTTAGTAAAATCAGATATCTGAACCTTCAAGGCAGATACTTTTCTAGCCAAATGTACATATTTTTGAGTGAATCAATTTGGACTATAAGACTTACCAGACAAGAAAGCTCAGGAAATGTTTGCTTGTCACTTGGAGTTGGAATACAGCTGTCTGGTCCTACTGAAATCTTAGCTTTGTGGCTGCTGAAGAAACGCCACTGGTTTTTCTTAGAATCTGAGTTTAGACACTCATTGCCTGGATCTAACTACAAGCTAAAACCTAATATTATCTGTTATAGGCTGTTCTGGCCTCAGCATGTGCTAGGCTAAAATGAGGCAGACATAGACTTAATAAATAGAATTCAGATTCCATGAGTGTTGCACGTTTAGGATCTCCCTCTGTGGGATCATAAACTATGAAAATATCCTTGATGCTAACTGGACCATCTGTGTCACATACAAATGCCCATGGAAAAGGGCTTATTCTCTGATGCAATTATCTGAGTTCCTGACCAGTTTTATATTTCTGAGACTGATTGCTTTACCAACTTGTGATCTCTGCCAAAGGCCAAAAGTTGGGAAGAGGACACATCATGGGAACAGTGAACCCTCCAACCACTCTTGACATTTGAGACTCTTGACCTACTGGGGAATGCCTCCCTGCTGTCGACTTGTTTTTGGTTTTCTTATTAGTTATAGTTTGCAGTAACAAACTAATAACTTATGTCTACTTCTCTCACCTCTCTCCTGGTGCCCTAACTCAGTGAGGCAATTTTGTTATTAAATGCAGCTGTTTACAGAAAGAAGTAATTGTGTTTGGTAGGTTTATCAGTAGGTAAGTGATTAGACTGAAAGAGATGAACAACAAATGTATAAAATGATTTCAAAATTTTTTGAAAATTCAGGACTATGTTTGAATTTCTAAACATGAAGTATCTGTTGTATGTGTACACACATGCTGTCACTTCAGTTGTGTCTGACTCTTTGAAGCCCTACGGACTGTAGCCTGTCAGGCTCCTCTGTCCATAGGATTCCCCATCCAAGAATACTGGAATTGGTCACCATGCCCTCCTCCAGGGGATCTTCACCCAGGTATCGAACCTGAGTCTCTTATGTCTCCTGCATTGACAGGCAGGTTCTTTACCTCTAGTGCCACATGTGAAGCCCATCTGTTGTATACAAAACATGTTTTTTGTTTGTTCATTTTTGCTTTATTCATTTATTTCTAACTTGAGAAAATGCTTGCATACAAGTCTTCTAGATACAAGAGCTATAAGATCATTTAAGTGAGACTAGACGAAGATCATGGCATCCGGTCACATCACTTCATAGGAAATAGATGGGGAAACAGTGGAAACAGTGTCAGACTTTATTTTTTTGGGCTCCAAAATCACTGCAGATGGTGACTGCAGCCATGAAATTAAAAGACGCTTACTCCTTGGAAGAGAAGTTATGACCAACCTGGATAGTATATTCAAAAGCAGAGACATTACTTTGCTGACTAAGGTCCGCCTAGTCAAGGCTATGGTTTTTCCTGTGGTCATGTATGGATGTGAAAGTTGGACTGTGAAGAAAGCTGAGCGCCGAAGAATTGATGCTTTTGAACTGTAGTGTTGGAGAAGATTCTTGAGAGTCCCTTGGACTGCAAGGAGATCCAACCAGCCCATTCTGAAGGAGATCAACCCTGGGATTTCTTTGGAAGGACTGATGCTAAAGCTGAAATTCCAGTACTTTGGCCACCTCATGCGAAGAGTTGACTCACTGGAAAAGACTCTGATGCTGGGAGGGCTTGGGGGCGGGAGGAGAAGGGGACAACCGAGGATGAGATGGCTGGATGGCATCACGGACTCGATGGACGTGAGTCTGAGTGAACTCCGGGAGATGGTGATGGATAGGGAGGTCTGGCGTGCTGCGATTCATGGGGTCGCAAAGAGTCGGACACGACTGAGCGACTGAACTGAACTGAACTGAGGCTATAATTGAAAAAAAGTGTAAAGTTATGATTGCTGAATGAGACTTGCTTTCTTGTTAATACCAGAGTAAAAACAAAACCCTGGCATACGGACAGGCAGGGGAATGAAGGGATTAATAATACTTATTTTTCAAAACTGTTCCTGGAAGCTTTTCCCTCCTACCAATAAAAAGAGAAAAATACTCAGTGATGACTTTCCAAGCTGATGAGAGCATTTGGAATCAATCTTACTGCTGGGGCTATGATCACACCTGTCTAAGACAGCAGGGGGTGGCCTCAGAACTTTCCACACAGAACACCTCCAGATGCCATTCATTTTTGCAATGAGGATGAACTGGCCTCAGGGACAAGCAAAACTATTTTGAACTACCTCAGGCTGTTTGAAACCAAGAACTGAATTGAGTTAAGTGGACTGACTAGACTTAGAATCCTAGGGCAATAGGCCCCAGAGTAGAAGGCCACAACAGGGGTCCTAGTAATTTATACTGCTTAATTAATATAAATCCAGTTTGGGGAGCCTTAGCAATGGCAAATTCTTTATTGTATTATAATGTACTGCATTGTCCTCTGGGATTATACTTCTTGTGTGTTTATTCTTTCAAGACACTACCTTACCCGAAGGCAATCAGGTCAATTTAAACTTACTGAGCAGAACTCATCTCTAAATTAATGCTGTTGGGCCGGTAAACAAGGGTAAGGAGGAAAGCACTTGTTTAAGATAAGATTTTCATAGGAAATGAATGGGTCATTTTTTTCAGTCTGACCATCTTTAATAATAGACTGATATTTGTTGCTGATAGAAGTAACTTTAATCCAATGTGCAAAACATGTGCAGGTATCTGTTTGTACTTGAGATACCTAAGACCAATACTTCTGTACTATTTACAACACTTAAAAGAGTTTAAATGTGTTTATTTAAAGAAGGACACTGCATCTATTTTATGGATAATCAAATGCTACTGTGCTGTGCTTAGTCACTCGGTCATGTTTGACACTTGCCATGTCCTCCTCCAGGGGATGTTCCTAAACCAGGGATCAAACCAGGGTCTTCTGCATTGCAGGAGGATTCTTTACCATCTGAGCCACCAGGGAGGCCCTAATCATGTGCTACAGAGAGTCCAAAAGCTTGATGACATTGTTTTAAGTTTCACAAAAAGGTATCCAAAGAGGCATACCTGTTCTTGTCCCAATTTTGATCCTAAACAAAAATCCAATTTCAAAATCAGTTAGGAATTATTTTAATCTAGGAAACTGAGGAATTGTTGCAAATGTGCAACCCTTGTTTCTGAGATTCAGGTTCCTATACTCCCTTTTCTAATCCTCTCACTACAGGTCCAACCCATAAATGTCATTGGCTACAGAGTCTATGAGCCCTAAGGTTATCACTGGGATAACACTGTGATTTGGTGGGTTCTGCTAATAATAGTTTTGTTGTAAATGTGCCTTGACCAGAGGGCAAGAGGTGGGCTGTACAGAGACAAGTTGAATATACTATCCAGGTTGGTCATAACTTTTCTTCCAAGGAGTAAGCGTCTTCTAATTTCATGGCTGCAGTCACNTCACAGTCCAACTCTCACATCCATACATGACCACAGGAAAAACCATAGCCTTGACTAGACGGACCTTAGTCGGCAAAGTAATGTCTCTGCTTTTGAATATGCTATCTTGGTTGGTCATAACTTTTCTTCCAAGGAGTAAGCGTCTTCTAATTTCACAGCTGCAGTCACCATCTGCAGTGATTTTGGAGCCCCCAAAAAAATAAAGTCTGACACTGTTTCCACTGTTTCTCCATCTATTTCCCATGAAGTGATCAGACTGGATGCCATGATCTTCGTTTTCTGAATGTTGAGCTTTAAGCCAACTTTTTCGCTCTCCTCTTTCACTTTCATCAAGAGGCTTTTTAGCTCCTCTTCACTTTCTGCCATAAGAGTGGTGTCATCTGCATATCTGAGGTGATTGATATTTCTCCCGGCAATCTTAATTCCAGCTTGTGTTTCTTCCAGTCTAGCCTTTCTCATGATGTACTCTGAATATAAGTTAAATAAGCACTGCTGGTAGGAATGTAAATTGACACCTCCACTATGGAAGAAAGTGTGGAGATTCCTTAAAAAACTAGAAATAAAATCACCATATGACCCAGCAGTCCCACTTCTAGGCATATACCCTAAGGAAACCAAAATTGAAAAGGACACATATATCCCCTTGTTCACTGCAGCGCTACTTACAGTAGCTAGAACATGGAAGCAACCTTGATGTCCATCAACAGATGAATGGATAAAGAAGTTGTGGTACATATACACAATGGAATATTACTCAGCCACAAAAAGGAATGCATTTGAGTCAGTTCTCATGAGGTGGGTGAACTAAGAACCTTTTATACAGAGTGCAGTGAGTCAGGAAGAGAAAGATAAATATTGTATTCTAACTCATATATTCAGAATCTAGAAAAATGGTGCTGAAGAATTTATTTACAGGGCACCAATGGAGAAACAGACATAGGGAATAGATTACGGACATGGGGAGAGGGGGGGAGAGGGTGAGATGTTGAATGGATAAAGAAGTTGTGGTACATATACACAATGGAATATTACTCAGCCACAAAAAGGAATGCATTTGAGTCAGTTCTCATGAGGTGGGTGAACTAAGAACCTTTTATACAGAGTGCAGTGAGTCAGGAAGAGAAAGATAAATATTGTATTCTAACTCATATATTCAGAATCTAGAAAAATGGTGCTGAAGAATTTATTTACAGGGCACCAATGGAGAAACAGACATAGGGAATAGATTACGGACATGGGGAGAGGAGGGGAGAGGGTGAGATGTATGGAAAGAGTAACATGAAAACTTGTATTGCCATATGTATATTAGCCAACTGGAATTTGCTGTATGGCACAGGAAACTCAAACAGGGGCTCTGTATCAACCTAGAGGGGAGGGATGGGAAGGTAGATAGGAGGGAGGTTCAAAAGGGAGGGGACATATGTTTACCTATGGCTGATTCATGTTGAGGTTTGACAGAAAACAACAACATTCTGTAAAGCAACTATCCTTCAATTAAAAAATATATTATTTAAAGATACATTATTTGATGGAAATATGACATTCTTTAACAAATCATTTCCTTTAGTGTTCCATCAATATCACATAGCCAATAAAAATAATTAGATTAATATGTAATCACTTGGAAAAAAAGAAAAGTCCATAACATATTGCTAAATGAAAAGGAGGTACAAAACAGTATGTGTAATTTGACACAAATTTGATAAATTTTAAATAAATATTAAAAAGTTCTAAAAATAAAGGGATGACGGAAAAGATAATGTATCAGAGTAATTTACCTTCTTTGCTGCCTTGTTGCTTCCCACAATTAACAAGTGCTTAGCATCTCTGGCTTCAGTTTACTCTTCTGCCAAAAAGTGGTGGTAGTATCTGGTCTATTCTGATAGCACCTAACTATCTCTCAAACATCGAGGAGGGTTTATCTCTCCATATGAAATGTGTGCTATCATGTAATGGCAAAAAATAAAGAAAAAAGACTATTATAATCATACATCATCATCACACCATTATCTTATGATCAGAGAGCAGGGGCCACACCAAACAATTTTTTTATTGTCTGTAGTAAAGTACTAGGTTCATATAATATACTAACTCCAAATGAAAATTTGTCAATTTCTTTATCAGGAATTATTTTTTGAAAAAGTCCCACTTCCCCCCTTTTTCATATGGCTTTTCTCACACCGCTTCATTCAGAGCAGGAGAGAATGGAGACTCAAATTTGTCGAGTATCTCCCAGGTGCTTCAAGCTCCTAGAACGTCCCCTGGTTGCGTTGTTCCGTGGAGAAGTCATAGAGTGCTGTGCTGTGCTCAGCGACTTCAGTCGCGTCTGACCCTTTGCGTCCTGTGGACTGTAGCCCGCAGGCTCTTCTGGCAACGGGGATTCTCCAGGCAAGAATACTGGAGTGGGTTGCTGAGCCCCCGTCCAGCGTATCTTCCCAACCCAGGACTTGAACCCATATCTCTGGGGTCTCCTGCATTGTGGGCAGGTTCTATACCCACTGAGCCCCTTGGGAAGCCCAGAGTTGCACTAGCTCCTTTGAAAGTGAAGTCGCTCAGTCGTGTCCAACTCTTTGCGACCCCATGGACTGTAGCCTACCAGGCTCCTCCATCCATGGGATTTTCCAGGTAAGAGTACTGGAGTGGGTTGCCATTTCCTTCTCCAGAGGATCTTCCAGACCCAGGGATCGAACCTGGGTCTCCCACATTGTAGGCAGACGCTTTACCATCTGAGCCACCAGGGAAATCCATATAATGAGTTATCGTGTCTCTGTTTTGTGGACAAGGAGCTGAAAGCTCAGAGAAGTTGAAAGTCTAATGGAAATGGATGTTGACTTTTGGTTTACTTCACTCCAGGATACATTTTCCACTGGATATATGATGTTGGCCATGATATATTCTATAAAACTTATGGAAGAATTAACGGCTTTCAAGGATTTTTCATTGAAGTCAATGCTCTTTGAGGTATACAGGTGATGGGAAGGACCCAGCAAATTTGGCTGAACACCAGCTTTACAATGAATGTTGGATAGTGCTACTGACATGTGCTATGACTAATCACAGCCCAAGAATAAGAATTGGATTCTCTCGCAAAGACTGGCGAAGAACAAATATACATATTGGACCACACCCAAGACAGAGTTATTCCCTTCATAGAGCAATTTCATTTCACTGTTTTGCTGAACTGAAATATGTAGAAAACTAAAGAAAGCTGTTTCCTTGTTAAAGGAAACATCCCTTTTATTTGAAGTAATGGGAATCTATTTGTGTTTTGCATTGTTCACTGGTTCACCAGAAAGTCAAGTAATTGGTGATTTGCACCAATCTATAGAACTTTTAGTGACCAATGCCTCTTAGAAAGCACAGAGCCTGCAGATTGTAGAAAATTAAACATCCACTCTTAATCGAAGAGTGTGATATTTAAAGTGAAATCAATAGGCTCACATTTCCGAGCTGAATAAAACATTAATCCTTAATAGAGTCATTTCGGAAAGTCAAGTCTAATGGTCCCTGTAGTTCAAAGATTTAGCTCTAAAGGTAGAGTTGTAATGAGTACAAGAATAGGAACAAAATAAGGAGATGAAAGAAATGCATTTGACATTTGCTCCAGTGTAAACAATGTGCAAATGAAAATCCATTTACTTGAAGCAAAATCTTCTGCTTTTGATACCGTGAGGTACCAACATCTATTCCTAACCATGTTTATTCTCCGTGCCAGGGAGAGCAGAACATTCAGCCTCAGGGCGTGACCTTCAGAATTGGAAGTAGAAGTGAATTAATCCAGTGTCCTAGTAATAAGTGGAGGTCAATCTAGTTCATCTCCCAAGACGAGTGGTCAGGGAAAAATTTATTTACTCTCAAAGTAAATAGGAGATCAAGAGGCCTTCACCATGAGAGGTACAAAAAAATTATCCAAATCGAGATACTTTCTGGAATCTTTTTGTTGTTATTATTATTATTTTTTGTGTGCCTGATTTTCATTTCCACAAGGAAGGGATTGAGACCAAATAAAGACATAGGCTCATATTTGTCCAGCCTTCTAATTTAAAAACAAAATTATTTTTTCTTACCAGTTTCAGTTCAAAGCTTCCAAAATAAGGGTATGGGAAATTTCTTGAATACCATACACAAATGGCTAAGATTTAGGAATCACCACAGTGGTTATATGGACTCATCTTAAAAGGTGATAGGTTGTGTCAAGGATGATATTTTCCTTTTATTTTAATTACAATCATTATTAAGATAACAGAGAGGAACTTCCTTGATGGTTCAGTGATTAAGACTTGGCCTTCCAATGCAGGAGGTGAGGGTTCGATCCCTAGTTGGGAACTAAGATCCCACATACCTTGCAGCCAAAAAAATTTAAAAAAAAAAAAAAAAAAGGACACAAAAAGCAGAGGCAGTATTGTAACAAATTCAATAAAAACTTTTAAAAAATGGTCCACTTCTGCCGGGAGCCAGCATGAGGAACTCCGCCCATGGCAAAGGTCATGAGGAAGGAGGCTTGGCGTATGCAAAGGTGTGATCAAGCCTCAGGAAAACCCCTGTTCCCGAGCATCTACCCCCAAAACCAGAGTCTACCTACTTTACTGTTTCATGCTCTCACCTACACCTCTGACTTTATGGGGGCTGTTCCCCACCAGTTCTCTTGGAGAAGGAGTAAACGTGCAGCTCCAGTTAATAAAAATTCCTGGGCATGACAAGAGTGTTTAAATTTACAGACTCCTCTGAAGGTTCTCTAGCTTGCCTGAGTGGATTTGTCCAGCCACATGTGATTGTTTACAACCTCCCAACCATGAGAGGCACGAGATGCTTTAAACTTTCTAAATACAGACTTTTTTGAAAAGTCAGAAAATTTTTAGTATAGTATAGTGGGTTGATTAGAAATTATATTGGTGAAGGGATTTTTCATTTGTCATGCCAATAATTACTGCTAATTCCCTGCCATGGGTGTGACAAGGGTGTCTCAGGTCAAACCTCTCTGCTGACAGACTAGCTTGTGTGACAACCTCTCAACCATAAACAGCACAGAGAGTTTGGAGTATTAGCATAGGGCTTCTCTCATTGTTGAGTCAATGATTGCCGCCAGGCCTCCATATCCTTAGGCACCTGGGAATATATTAATCAATGTATTTAGAATATAGAAAAGGAAATATAGTAGTTTTTGATGTTAGCAATACTAGACTTTTTGAGTTAATGAATTTTCTCTTTTGTTATAGATCACTGTACTTTGTTATAAATCACTGTGTCCTTGCTATACAAAAATGTAACTTTATCACTATCTTAAGACTAAATAGATCTTAGGGGGAATACTGGTGAAGGGTTTTCATTTGTTGAGCCAATATTTGCTGCTAAATTTCCATATTCCTTGCCCTTATAATGAATATAACTAGCATATAGGAGAAATAAGTATTAACCTTTAAGATTAATCATGTTAACCTTAGGTTAAGTAAATTCCTTTCTTGACTGTAATCCACTACACCCTCACCCTATAGGAATGCAACTTTATTTGGAGGGTGGCGCCTGGTTTAAGAAAAAATCATCCCTGAAAAAATAAGTTTTCTGGTTAACTGACCATTATCAGAAAGGGCCATAAAATGTCAGCAGGCCTCATGGCCATAAGATGATGTAAAACCCATAAGACCTTTGTATAATTTTATATGAAGCACCTGATTGTGACAAGGGTCAGGTCTGCTGACCCCCGCGTGACTCTGTATTCATCCCTATGTATAACAAAAGGTATATAAACAAACCTGAAAAATAAAGAAATCGGATCCGTTTCTAGAAAGACTGGTTCCCCTATGTCGCTTCTTTTTTGCTCCCCGTTTTTCTGGCTGAATTCTCATCTGGTACGAGGGTACCCATCAAGCCTGCTAATTTTGCCTGGGCTTCTAAGATCAGACCGAGGAGGCCTCAGTGCCTCCTCTCCTTCGGGAGAATGGAAAGACGCCTGTGGCCTACGTAGGTGGTGATTGGTATTCCACATAAACCAAGTTATGCAGCCTCTTTTTCTTCACTAATTTTCCTACTACACTATCCGTTTCTAATCTCTCTATATATCTGTAATTAAATAGCTTTTTTCCTAGGATGCCTACTCCGTCTCCCCTTCACATTATCCTGGATCCACTGGGGCTGGACCCCGGCACACTTCTTAAAAAAAAAATCCTTAAAAAGAAAAAAATAAATTAAAAAAAAAAAAGGGAGAGATAAAAAGAAACCAAGCAGCAACGATTTTAGTACCAGACAGCAAATGCAGAATTTACTGTGAAATTTTTCTTTTGCCTCCTTTCACAACAGATAAAGGGGATGGAACTCAGATTGGAGCACAGAATTTCTATGCACAGAATTCAGGCAAAGAACCAGAAAGCGCTATCCTTGTGTGTTCTGCAGACTATTCTGGGCCCTGGAGGTGCCTAACCACTCTGCCTGCTGTGGCATCTCACTGGGCCCCTGGCCTCCTTACAGCAGGCAGAGTTGGAGATTTATTCTGACAAGAATGCCTAGGGACTATTAGGCATGGGTGTCCAGGTATTAAAAATGATGACTGTGATTTTGAATTGCACATCTCTGTGATAAAGGGGAGAATCAATAACCAATTCCACATTTGCAAAGGAATAAAAGGGGATTATGCTGGCTGTGATCTTGTTAAAATACAACTGCTCTGCAGAGGGCCTTCATGGCTGGCATTTAAGCTCTAAGAATTGTGCATCATACCATCTGTTTGAGGCTACCTTTGTGATGCTCATTAAGGAAATGCTGTATTCCCCGGGCTTCTATTTAATCGTCCATAAAATAGATATCCTTCAAGGTGATTGATGGGTCATCCATGTGACGTGTCAAACTGTGTGCTTTCAAGAACAAATCACTTAAGTCTTTGTTTCCTCAAGCATGGAGCTTGTGCTGCTGAAGGTTGATGACATGGTTTTTAGTGATCAAGGGACAAACTTTTTAAAAAATGATATAATATTATATTTATTTGCAAGTGTATTAAAAATTAATGTAAGTATAACATGAAAGGGCTTCCCAGGTGGCTCAGCAGGTAAAGAATTCACTGAAAATGCAGGAGAATCGGGTTTGATCCCTGGGTCGGGAAGATCCCCTGGGGATGGAACGACAACCCACTCCAGTAGTCTTGCCTGGAAAATCCCATGGAGGAGCCTCATGGTCTATAGTCCATGGGGTCACAAAGAGTTGGAAACAATTGAGGAGACTTAGCACACAGGCACATGTGACATGAAAACAATGACTCATAGCTGGCATTGCTTGAATCACAAATGTGTGGTCTAGTGAGCCTAGGAATGTAAAATTTTGGAAGCTTGTCTTTTGCCACAGAAGGATGGAGAGATTCAATTGCAGAAATCACAATAGTCTCTCACTTTCTAGATTCAAAGCACCATGCTATGGTGTGCTCTTTTCAGTGATGCTTGAAAAAATTGTGAGTCACTTCTGGAATGCTGACATGGCAGAAATTGTGAAAGTACCACATGAATAACTGAAGTCTGGGGATGTTTGACCTAAGAGATGCCACTGAATTAGATTTGTGTCATTGGAAGTAATTGCTTCTTTCATCTGCTCATTCATTTAACAAATGCAGAATCTGTTTTTGTCTGGATGCTAGGTGTACACAAGTAATGATATGACCTTGAATGGCTCACAATGTTTTCAGTTCAGTTCAGTCCAGTCACAAAGTTGTGTCCAGCTCTTTGTGACCCAATGGACTGCAGCACACCAGGCCTTCCTGTCCACCACCAACTCCCGGAGTTTACTCAAACTCATATCCATTGAGTCGGTGGTACCATCCAACCATCTCAGCCTCTGTCATCCTCTTCTCCTCCTGCTCCCAATCCCTCCCAGCATCAGGGTTTTCAAATGGGTCAGTTCTTCACATCAGGTAGCCAAAGTATTGGAGTTTAAGCTTCAGCATCAGTCCTTCCAATGAATATTCAGGGCTGATTTCCTTTAGGATTGACTGGTTGTATCTCCTTGTAGTCCAAGGGACTCTCAAGAGTCTTCTCCAACACCACAAATCAAGAACATCAGTTCTTCAGTGCTCAACTTTCTTTATAGTCTAACTCTCACATCCATACATGACTATTGGAAAAACTATAGCTTTGACTAGACGGACCTTTGTTGGCAAAGTAATGTCTCTGCTTTTGAATATGCTATCTAGGTTGGTCATAATTTTTCTTCCAAGGAGCAAGCGTCTTTTAATTTCATGGCTACAGTCTCCATCTGCAATGATTGTACAGCCCCCAAAATAAAGTCTCTCACTGTTTCCACTGTTTCCCCACCTATTTGTCACGAAATGATGGGACCAGATGCCATGATCTTAGTCTTCTGAATGTTGAGTTTGAAGCCAGCTTTTTCATTCTTCTCTTTCACTTTCATCAAGAGGCTCTTTAGTTCTTCTTCACTTTCTTCCATAAGGGTGGTGTCATCTGCATATTGAGGTTACTGATATTTCTCCTGGCAATCTTGATTCCAGCTTGTGCTTCTTCCAGCCCAGACATGGTGTACTCTTCTAGGTTGGTCATAATTTTTCTTCCAAGGAGCAAGCGTCTTTTAATTTCATGGCTACAGTCTCCATCTGCAATGATTGTACAGCCCCCAAAATAAAGTCTCTCACTGTTTCCACTGTTTCCCCACCTATTTGTCACGAAATGATGGGACCAGATGCCATGATCTTAGTCTTCTGAATGTTGAGTTTGAAGCCAGCTTTTTCATTCTTCTCTTTCACTTTCATCAAGAGGCTCTTTAGTTCTTCTTCACTTTCTTCCATAAGGGTGGTGTCATCTGCATATTGAGGTTACTGATATTTCTCCTGGCAATCTTGATTCCAGCTTGTGCTTCTTCCAGCCCAGACATGGTGTACTCTGCATATAAGTTAAATAAGCAGGGTGACAATATACAGCCTTGACGTACTCCTTTCCCAATTTGAAAACAGTCTGTTGTTCTATGTCCAGTTCTAACTGTTGCTTCCTGACCTGCATACAGATTTCTCAGGAGGCAGGTCAGGTGGTCTGGTATTCCCATCTCTTGAAGAATTTTCCACAGTTTATTGTGATCCACACAGTCAAAGGCTTTGGCATAGTCAATAAAGCAGAAGTAGATGTTTTTTTGGAACTCTATTGCTTTTCAATGATCCAACAGATGCTGGCAATTTGATCTCTTGTTCCTCTGCCTTTTCTAAATCCAGCTTAAACATCTGGAATTTCACGGTTCACATACTGTTGAAGCTTGGCTTGGAGAATTTTGAACATTACTTTGCTAGCATGTGAGATGAGTGCAATTGTGCAGTAGTTTGAGCATTCTTTGGCATTGCCTGTTTTGAGGATTGGAATGAAAACTGACTTTTTCCAGTCTTGTGGCCACTGGTGAGTTTTCCAAATTTGCTGGCATATTGAGTGCAGCACTTTCACAGCATCATCTTTTAGGATTTGAAATAGCTCAACTGGAATTCCATTACCTCCACTAGCTTTGTTTGTAGTGATGCTTTCTAAGGCCGACTTGGCTTTGCATTCCAGGATGGGAAGACATAATAAAATTTGAAAACACTTCATGTGAACATAGGCACAAAGTTTAGTGAGAGCATGAAGAAATTGAGATCAAATGGGATGGAATGAAAATGCCATGAGATATTGGCCAAAAAGTACAAACTTTCAGGTATAAGATTAATAACTTCTGAGGATCTAATTTACAGCATGGTGACCGTAGTTAATACTACTATCTTGTGCATTTGAAATTTGCTAATCATAAGTGTCCTCACTACACACACATTAACCATGAGATAATGGACATGTCAAATAACTTGATTGTGGTAATTATTTCACAACACATACATGTATCAAATCCTCATGCTGCACAGCTTAAATATATATAGTTTTATTTGTCAATTACACCTTGATGAAGCTGGAAGAAATGTCTGGAATTGAGAATCGGTGGGGAGGGGGGAGTATGATATACAGACATGGAACATATAGGGGCAAGCAAGAATGAGAAATTCTTCAAATGAATACAGACACTATTCCTAGGAAAGGGGAAGTTCTAGAAATATCTGATGAAACCTGAAAAAGCGGGAAAGGTGAGGGGGGCAGAACTCCTGTGATACATTTGATTTCATCAACACAAAACTTGCCCTACTGGTAAGGGAGGACAGAAGCTACTGGTTAAATGGAACCCTGATTCTTGGCATCTGGAACAGGTCTCATCATCCCTGGTTGCTCGCATCCTAGGCTCCAGAGAGAGAGTGCGTGCATGCTAATTTGTTTCAGTCATGTCTGACTCTTTGCAACCCCATGGACTGTAGCCCACCAGCCGTCTCTGTCTATGGGATTCTCCAGGCAAGAATACTGGAGTGGGTTGCTGTGCCCTCCTCCAGGGAATCTTCTCCACCCAGTAATAAAACCTGTATCTCTTGTGGCCCCTGAATCGCAGGCAGATTCTTTACCGCTGAGTGAGAGGAGAACACCAAGTGTGGTGTTCTAGGTCTCCCTGTAACCAAATGCAAGCTCACATGCCCAATACACAGTGAGGCCAAACTGAAAAGCCGGTTTGGGGGTTAGAAAAAGGTTCACTGCAGGGCCATGCAAGGAGAAAGCGTGACTTGTGCCCAGGAAACTCTGAACTCCTGGAACGGTTTCAGGAAAGCATTTTTAAAGGCCACGTTGTGGGGGTGGAGGGTGCAGGTAGAGGGTGTCACAGGGCACGTGATCAGTTCATGCACAATTCTTTGATTGGTTGATGGTGAGGTAACAGGGTGGTGTCATAGCAGTTACCATTATCAGTCCTTAGGTGCCAGTAGGTCTGGGGGTTATGTGCTCACCTAGTCAAGTAGTTAATTTCTTCCATTTGGTGGTGGTTTTTTTAGCATCTGAAAAACTCAGGAAATATGCCTGAGATACTATTACCAAGGTACTTCAGAGAGGAGCTAAAGCAGAGGATATGGGGGCGGGATCTGTCTGGGGAAGGTCCTCTAGGGATTCTACTCAGTTACATCCACACAGCACCTGAAGCAGTGGCACCTGGGCTTTGAGTCGAGTCAACGTCACACACTTTCCATGTAACTAGAAAAGAAGTCAGCTCTTCTGCCTTCTTATTGAAACCCCTGTTATTGCTTCCTCTTTACAATCCTGGACACAGTAACGGGGTTTTAAATCCTTCAAACAGGCTCTAAAAGGCAGGTTAGCAGCTCTGTTAGCATGACCTTTCCAGCGCCACATGATTTACGTGGCTGGTCGTTTGTCTTCTTTCTTTTTAAAGAACAGCCATCAAAGGGAGGAATGGGAGGGTCAGGAGGAGTGTTCAGTGGGGACAGGAAAGGTTCGTGAATGTCTTGCTCCCACCCCACAGTCCGTGGTGTTTTAAGCAACCCAACCAGGTTTTATCTGATGAGCGGTTGTTTTCTGGAACCCCAAGTAACTGCAAGTCTAGGAAAACATACACATCCAGGCTCCTATGTAGAGTTATTGACCTTGGTGTTTGACACCATTTATTATTCATTTTCTATGAAGGAATTGAATTCTTTTTTTGGATAGCCTCTGATAATAATGTTTTAAAATTTTTATTGTATTGGAATATAGTTAATTTACTGTGTTATGTTAATTTCTACTGTACAGCAAAGTGAGTCAGTCATATATATACACACACGTATACATGTATTCTTTTACATATTCTTTTTCATTATGATTTATTATAGGATACTGATTATAATTCCCCCTCTTATACACTAGGATTTTGTTGTTTATTCATTCTATATAGACCAGCTTGTATCTAATCCCAAACTCCCACTCCATCCCTCCCCAACCTTGGCAACGGTAAGTCTGTTTTCTACGTCTGTGAGTCTGTTTCTGTTATGTAGATAAGTTCATTTAAGTCATAATTTGGATTCCACCTATAAGTGATATCATATTGTATTTGTCTTTCTCTTGCTGACTTCTTTCACTTAGTGTGATCATCTCGAGGTCCATCCATGTTCCTGCAAATGGCATTGCTTCATTCTTTTTTATGGCTGAATAGTATTCCATTGTATATATGTACCACACATTCTTCACTCTGATAAGTCTTAGGCGACACTGAATCTCCAAGTAATTGGTTTAAAAAAAAAACAACCCACTCTACTCAGGTATGACTAACATGCAAAATACTGTTCATATTTAATGTGTACACCTAGATGAGTTTGCAGATAAGTATCTACCCCTGAAACCATCTCCACAATCTATGCCATAGAGATGTCCATTGCCTCCAAGTCTCCTCTCACCCACTTTATTATTGCTTTATTCCTTTTTTTGTGGTGAAAACATGCAAGGAATTCTAGAGCTTCCTGATTTAATAACTGCTACTCTCAGGAGCTGTACAATAATCAGCTTAACAAGGCTCTTCCTGTCTTAAAGTGAATTATTTTGCTTGGGAGGAATTTCTTCAATGTTATTTTTTATCTTTATACAATTGGCCCTTGAACAACACAGATTTGAACTCTGTGGTCCATTTGTACATGGATTTTTCAATGGTAAATTCAAGGTTGATTGAATCCTTAGAAGCAGAACCTCAAATAAAGAGGAAGACTATGTATAAGGACGGCTGACTGTAAGTTACACATTAATTTTTGACTGCACAGAGAGTCAGCGCCCTAACCTCTGAGTTGTTCAAGGGTCATTTGTCATAGAAGTTGGATCTTTTAAAAATCTTAAGAGTCTTCCCCTGTGGTCCGATGGCTAAGACTCTGCACTCTCAATTCAGGGGGCTCACATTTGGGAACTAGTTTCTGCATGCCACAACTAAGGGTCCCACATGCCGTTCATGAAGATCAAAGATCCCGAGTGCTGCAACTAAGACCCGGTACAGCCAAATAAAGAAATAAAAATAAATGTTTTTTAAAATTAAAAATAAAAATCTCAAGAAACCCCAGCCAATTTTGATGTACATAGATTTGAGTTCCTGAACTGTAATTATATTAATTTACTGTCTATATTCTTCTCCAATCCTTCCCCACATCTTTATAATAAATGCCTGTAGGAGACAAGCTGCTTGCTACCCTTCCTCTGTGCCTGGTCCCCTGTCCCAGGTATGGGTGAACGAGTGTTGAGCAAAGATCACAAAGCCTGATGCCTGTAAGGAACTGAGATGGGGTGGAGGCTAGAACACTGGATGAAAAGGGCCAATTTGCCTTGCTTTATTTTTGTATATTACACTCAGAGACCTATGATTCACTTGATAAGGCACTATGTCAACTCTACTTTTTTTCTTCTAAAATACACACCTGTATGATTACCTGTCTTTTCCCCACACGAGGTTAGTGTGGATACAGAACAATCGTGATGACAAACAACAGCTCAGTGGTGAAACCCCATCTGGACCCCAGAGCCCCCATGTTAAAAAAAAAAAAAAAGACAGTTATCCGTTCCAGCCAAGTGGTGCCATGTGGAGTTGCTGATTTAGTTTCCCAATTACCCTAACATTTTATAGGAGTCTAAGAGAGTCTAACTTTGTGAGAGTCTAACATTTTGAATTTTTAAGTGAACGATGCCAATTTAAAAATGTTTTCTCAAATACCTCTGAATCCTTCAGTGTAAACAAAACAAAATGTTGGGCAAGATAAATCCTTGGACCCAACACATTAACAACTCCTGGTGCAGCCAAATGCCTGAAACTAGCATCATTAAATCTCTATGCATGTGTGTTTGTGGAAGCTTGTGGGTGCACAGAATTTTGTTTTGCACAAATTTCCAGTTATTTTGGTTAGCTTATCTGTATTTATCTGACATATAGAAGCCATGTATTGAAGACTACACATTCAAGTAGATGTTAGATGCATATATATGCATATTTGTTTGTATATGTAATGCATTTGATTATACATTGTTTTAACATGGAATTGGGGTCATGTTTGATTCTCAAGAATACATGCTGATTGGGCAATTTAATTAGGTTTGGTGAGAATCTAAAATGAAAAGCACATGACCTATTATTTTTGTTATTTTTGTTCAGTTTTTAAGTCATGTCCGACTCTTTACAAACCCGTGGAGTGCAGCATGCCAGGTTCCGCTGTCTTTTACTATCTCCTAGAGTCTGCTCAAATTTATGTCCATAGAGTTAGTGATGCTATATAATCATTTTATCTTCTGCTTTGCCTTCAGTCTTTCCCAGCATCAGGGTCTTTTCCAATGAGTTGGCTCTTTGCATCAGGTGGCTAAAATATTGAAACTTCAGCTTCAGCATCAGTCTTTCCAATGAATATTCAGAGTTTATTTTCTTTAGGATTCACTGGTTTGATCTCCTTGCTGTCCAAGGGCATCTCAAGAGTCTTCTCCAGCACCACAATTCAAAAACATCAATTCTGTGGCGCAATGACAAGCTTTTATTTTATTGTGAGTATAATAGGTAGTTTTCATTCACAAGCTTGGCATTCTTTTTTGTCGTTTTTCCCTAAACTTTTTTATTTTGACCTAATTTTATTTTTTATTAGTTTTTATTGGAGTATAGTTACTTTATAATGTTCTGTTAGTTTCTGCTGTACAACAAAATGAATCAGCTGTATGTATATACATATCCTCTCCCTTTTGGATTTCTTTCCCATTCAGGTCACCACAGAGCACTGAATTGAGTTTCCTGTGCAATGCAGTAGATCCTCATTAGTTATCTATTTTATACACAGTATCAATAGTATATATGTATAATTTATTACTCAAAATAGAGTCTATGCCCTTGGCTGACATTTTTTCATTAGTCCTTCCTTATCACTGCCTCATTTATTTAACTTAATGTTTTGCCTGTCTCAGATCATTGGAGTGCCTTAAGTCATATTTTTCCTGCAGAGATAGGAAGCCAAAACCAAACTTGTGCAGTGGAGCTGTTTCCCTGAGGCGAGGTGTGTCAGAGTGTGTTACTGGCAAAAAAAAAAAAACTTTAGGGTCTGGGAAAAAAAGATAAGATAAAACACAAATTACTGGATGATGTGTTTTTACAGCACTTGGAATTATTCAGCAACTCAGCCTCAGAAGTATATTACTAATGCAGCTTAGAAAATAATTTTATTACTTGAATGGAGAAGATTATCTCCTTGAAGAGAAACCTTTCGAGATGGTATTAGATTAATACAATCCACCTACAGTAGAAGAGAATCATCTTAATTTGGTTTGATCCCCAAGAGTCTAAGCAGGTTTATTTTCTCTGCTCCCTGACACTGCAATGTTTAAGAATGTGATCTGTGGGGGGAAAAAAAACTGTGATCTACAGCCTGAAAGGGGGAAAGATTTAAGAAGAAATTTTTTTTGAGACTCAATTTAAAATTTCTGACTCAGAATCAGAATATATACAGTTAGTAATATGATTTTACCCCATTTATCCCCACCTTATGCTCTCCCATCTGAAAGAAAACATAATAAAAGTAAATAGAGACATATTTTTCCTTATATCCCTAGCCTCTGGGTCTTACACAAGAGGTAGAATCCTGTACACTTTTCAGTACTTTGTTTCACTGAATAATATCTCCTGGCAAAGGGGAAAGAGGGGAGGAGAGGGATAGATTAGGATATATAAAATAGATAAACAACAAGGACCTACTGTATGACACAGGAAACTATAGTCAATATCGATATCTCCCTGTATCTATATCTGTGTGTGTGTTAGTTGCTCAGTTATGTCCGACTCTGTGACCCCATGGACTGTAACCCACCAGGCTCCTCTGTCCTTGGAATTCTCCAGGCAAGAATACTGCAGTGGCTTGCCATTCTCTTCTCCAACTATATCTATGTCTAAATCTATGTGTATCTATCTCCTGGAGATCTCCTCATGTCTGTAGATAGTAACCTGGTTCCCTTGTCACAGCTCCTGGTGTCCCAGTCTGGGTTGCATGGGATCTGGCTTTCCATTTGTTAATCCCTGTGAGTCAATCAAGCCTGCTCCAGCTTTCACTGCTCCAAGCAGGGTGTGGCATGATATTTATTTAGTAAGTCCATTTCCTAAGTCCCCAGAGTTCCAAGAGCTTTGTAAAGCTAAGTGTCCATTCCCATGTCCACAGTTGTAACTGAGGCTGCTCAGCTGCTCAGTGACATCGTCACAGCCACAGTGCCCCTCCTCCAACCCAGCCATCCTCCATCCTCGGTTCTCGGGTGCAGCAGGAGAGGGTTCCCTGCACCCTGCACCTTTCTGCAGGGGCCGTGTCTTAATCCTCATCCCATGCTATTAGAACTTGATTGGTTACTTGCTTTTGCTTGCCTTTGATTTGTTACTTGACCACCAACTCGCATAAACTCAAACTTTTTTTTAAGAAAAAATGTTTTAATGTGAACCATTTTTAAAGTCTTTATTTAATTTGTTAACAATATTGTTTCTGTTTTATGTCTTGGGATCTTAGCTCCCCTACCAGGGATCAAACCTGCACCCCCTGCATTGGAAAGTGAAGTCTTAACCACTGGACAGCCAAGTCTCTCAATTTTGGTCTTTTGAGGCAAAAATGTCTACTGTAACAGAGTGAGTATAGTTCACAAGGGCCCCTGACATTTGAGTATTCTTCAAGGACAAGGGCAAGAAGTCAGCTGATGAACACCTAGAAGCCAGAGATGGCAGGTGAGGGGGCAGGCATCCTGGTGGGGGCCTGGGGGTTCTGCCGGATACTCCAGGCTGCCCCCTTCCTGCTGCAGAAGCATGTGTTGTGCACATAGAAACAGGAAGCCTGATCCCTGGGTGATTCCCGGAAAGCAAATTTTCCTTTCCACCAGCCTGGCCTCTTTATTGGCTTTTGGGTGGCAAGCAGCCAGGCCCCTCACCTTTCGGTAACAGAGAGCTGTAGTATCTCTCTTGTGGTCACACAGTGAGCTAATTAGTGGTGGCAGCAAGCATTCAAATAGGCCTCCTGTCTTAGAATCTCATGTCCTATCAACCAGACCAGAGTTTCTGCACTGCAGTCACCTGAAAAGATTTTTTTTTTTTAATGGAAACTCCATGACCTCATGACTTAGAGAGTCTAATATAGTAGGTATGAGATGGGGCACTGGAAATGATAGATTTTTTTAGAAAATTCCCCCTGCCAATGATGATTTGGAAATCACTGGATTGTTCTCAACTTGTCTCAGAGCTGAGCTTCACATGGAGAAAATGCTTCCCCAATCAACCCCAGGATGCTCTTACAACTAACATTTTCCTTCCCATCATTTGGAAAAGAAGTGGGTAATATTTTTGTGATTTCTTACTGGGCTGTTTCTTGTGTGATTGTCATTCTTGCGCTTCTGAGTCACACAGTCTTTGTTTTTCTTTTCTGTTTTATAACATTCACTGCTTATTCAGAAACAGCTATTTTAGCTATTTCTAAAAGATAACCACTGTGGGATGCCCCAGTAGGGATAAACCAACGAATAAGTCATGGTTCCTCCACTCAAAGCTTAAATGCATCATGTCTATACTTTCTAGAAAAGAAATGATACCATTAGGGAGTGGGAGGGATGCTCAGGAGGGAGGGCATATGTGTATACATATGGCTGATTCACGTTGTTGTGCAGCAGATGCTAACACAACATTGTAAAGCAATTATACTAAAAAAAGAAAGAAATATGCCATTAATAAAATCCTTGCCGGTGTCAGAAAATTGTGACTTAGTTTCCCATACACCTGTAACCCTGGGAGTGAACTTGATGGAGGCTCTGCCTGCCCATCCTGCATTTGAGGCATGCTTCTGATTAGACTTCCCTGGTGGCTCAGGTGGTAAAGCGTCCACATACAATGCGGGAGACCTGGGTTCAATCTCTGGGTTGGGAAGATCTCCTGGAGAAGGAAATGGCAACCCACTCAACTATTCTTGCCTGGAAAATCCCATGGATGGTGGAACCTGGTAGGCTACAGTCCTTGGGGTCGCAAAGAGTCGAACACGACTAAGCAACTTCACTTTCACTTTGAAGAATTTATCCGAAGGAATGAGAGTGAACAGGTTGGGAGAATGAGAGTTAGGAAAGGACGTGGAGCCAGGAGGGAAGAGGACGTGGCCACAGAAGGATCACCCAAGCCGAGTGAAGCCCTGAAGCTGTCTGTACTTCCCTTGCCAGTAACAGAGGGGCTTCCCAGGTGGCACTAGTGGTAGAGAATCAGCCTACCAATGCAGGAGACATAAGGGATGCAGGTTCGATTCCTGGGTTGGGAAGATCCCCTGGAGGAGGAAATGGCAACCTACTCCAGCATTCTTGTCTGGAGAATCCCATGGACAGAGGAGCCTGGCAGGCTACAGTCCTGTAGGGTCTCAAAGAGTCAGACGTGGCTGAAGCGACTTAACGTGCAAGGAGGCAGAGCAGTAACAGATGGTTTTATCTGGGGGAAAAAAAAGAATGAGCTGGAAATAAAGATGCAGCAAAGAGATATAAAAAATCTAAATATATATATTTTTTTAGTTTGTAAAAAACTTAAAGAAAGTAAAAAAAAATTAAGGTTGAAAATATTAAAAGAGCAAATGTGGTAATAAATGTGTTCAAAGCAGGAATGATGACCTCAACTGGGAATACACATGCTTGTGTATGAGTGTGTTTTTGTGTTGTTGGGGGAGAGGATGGAGCAGATAACAAAACACTGTTGGGAGACACAGGAAGTGGCACCCAGACCTCCGCCCAGTGGCAGATGCACGTACATCTCCAAGCCTCCCCTTTATGGAGATGCAGATTGTGGCCTGAAGACTCTATGGGGCAGTGTGTGTGTTTGTTGGGTCAGGGGGTGAAGGGTAGGGGGTAAGAGGATGAAGAATGTATTTAAACTTTTTTTTGGTTGCACTGGGTCTACCTTGCTGCACTCGGGAGCTACTCTCTAGTTGTGACGCCCAGGCTCCTCACTGTGGTGGCTTCTCTTGGTGGGGAGCACGGGCTCTAGGGCACACGAGCTTCAGTAGTTGCAGCTCCCAGGCTGCTCTAGAACTCAGCTCAGTACTTGTGGTGTACAGGCTTAGCTGCCCCTTGGCATGTGGGATCTTAGTTCCCTGACTAGGAATCGAACGTGCGTCCCCTGCAACGGCAGGCAGATTCTTATCCACTGGACCACCAAGGAAGTCCCCAGGACTCATAACTTTCAAAGAGGGGAGAAGAGGATCTGAGTCGTTCTTGCCTAGAAAATAATGACTTCATTTTTTCACGCATATGGATGTACAGAAAGAATGTTTTGGGTGTCAGTTTCTGCTGTTTTGCCTTTGAAAGCAGCCGGGACCAAGTCTTGATGAACAAACTCAGAAATCCTTCCTCCAACACTGGCCTCTTCCTGGATGACCATGTCTCCCCCACCCCACACTTCTGCTGCATTTGCACACCCAGGTCCCCAGTGGAGTTCTTAGGAGGAGCTAAGGGACGGTCTTGTGATAAAACCAGGGTATGAACGAATTTGGCCTCCTGATACGAAAAGCCAACTCATTAGAAAAGACTCTGATGCTGGGAAATATTGATGGCAGGAGAAGAAGGTGATGAAAGAAGATGAGATGGTTGGATGGCATCACTGACTCAATGGACATGAGTTTGAACAAACTCCAGGAAACAGAGAAGGACAGGGAAGCCTGATGAGATGAGGTCCATGGGATCACAAAAAGTCAGACATGACTTAGCAACTGAACAGCAACAATGAGCAACTGAGGGTACATACACACACACATACACGTGCCTTTCCTCTCTTCTGTTATTAGTAAGGGTGGGTGCACATGTGGAGAGCATGTTGGATGGAACAGAATCCAGAGTTACCACTTTGCAGAAGGTGAAGGTTGTGCCCCAAAGCAGAAAGTGACCCATTTAGACCTGGTTGCATTGGTGGTGGAAGATGGAGCAGTTATATGTGTGTGTGTGTGTGTGTGTGTGCGTGTGCGTGTGCGTGTGCGTGTGCGTCTGCATGCGTGTGTGTGAGTGTGTGTGTGTGCGTGTGTGTGTGCGTGTGCGTGTGTGTGTGAGTGTGTGTGTGTGCGCGTGTGCGTGTGTGTGAGTGTGTGTGTGTGCGTGTGCGTGTGTGTGTGAGTGTGTGTGTGTGCGCGCGTGTGTGTGTGTGTGCGTGTGTGTGTGCGCGCGCGTGTGTGCGCGTGTGTGTGTGTGCGCGTGTGTGTGTGTTACACACACACACACACACACGTGCCCTTCCCTCTCTTCTGTTATTAGTAAGGGTGGGTGCACATGTGGAGAGCATGTTGGATGGAACAGAATCCAGAGTCACCACTTTGCAGAAGGTGAAGGTTGTGCCCCAAAGCAGAAAGTGACCCATTTAGACCTGGTTGCATTGGTGGTGGAAGATGGAGCACAGTTATATGTGTGTGTGTGTGTGTGTGCGTGTGTGTGTGTGTGCGTGTGTGTGCCCCTGTTTAGGTTTCCCTGGTAGTTCAGACAGTGAAGAATCTGCCTGCAATGTGGAAGGCCTGGGTCTGATCCCTGAGTTGGGAAGATTTCCTAGAGAAGGGAGTGGCTACTCACTCCAGTATTCTTGCCTGTTTAACAAATGGAAGATTCCACATACTGGGAGCCCAGATCCCATAGACAGCAGAGCCCAGAAAGGCGGCAGTGTCAGACAATGGAGGAGTAAACTGTGTGTGTGGAACACAGGTCTCAGGCCCATTTCCCAGGCTGCCCCACTTGGATTATTGTATGCGTTTGTCCCCTTCATCTAGAGAACTAACCTTTGCTATAACCTACCTTTCAGGCAGAGCCCTGTCTTAGGGTTAGAATGTGAAGCTGGGGGTGGGGAAGGCCATTACTCAGATGTGGTTTCCAGTTTTGTTTCTAATTTTGCCATAAAACAATTTAAAGCCACGGGCAATTCACTTTTCTAACAGCGTTTCCCCAACCAGTGCATCAGAGAACCTATAAGAGAGAAATGCATTGTAAACACATTAGGAATCAAAGGGAAACAAATTCCCCAAACACTAACCAACATAAGTGTTTTCTTTTTCCTCCATTTTGGAAATCATTATATGCTCAAGATATCAAATGTTTTGAGGCAAAGAAGTCTCCAGCATGAGATCATAATGAGAGAAGATGCCCACTTCCGGGAGCCATAGCAGATTTTCAAGGCAGGAGGAAAACCTGGGATGAAGCACAGAATCTGCTCCCACATTGTGCGACTACAGAGTGAATTAAATGGCAAACGCTTTGTGTTGAGTAACGTCTTCAAGCTCCTTATTTTGAGGATGCTGTGTGAGAAGAAGGAGTTGGCTGCTAATGGCTGCTCTGCTCATCCCTCAGCTTGGCAAGCACTGAGGTTATGAAAGGAAAGAGTGAAGGGCTGTGCCTTCTGATCAGGCTACTCCCCGAGGCTGTGAGTAACGGACTACCTGCCTCTGTACCAGACAGTTCCGCTGCCTGTGGCAGGTGCCACGTGACCCGGAGCAGGAAGTAAAGGAACTTATGATAAAGACTAAGACTTTCCCAGGACTTCCTTGGTGGCCCAGACAGTAAAGGACCCATCTACAGTGAAGGAGACCCGGGCTCGATTCCTGGGTCAGGAAGATTGCCCTGGAGAAGGGAATGGCAACCCGCTCCAGTATTCTTGCCTGGAGAATCCCATAGATTGGGGAGCCTTGCGGGCTACAGCCCAATTGGGTGGCAAAGAGTCCAACACAGCTGAGCAACTAACACTTTCAAGACTTTTCCAAGAGCTGAACACGTGGGCCTTTGTATATCCTCTATTTGTGTTAACTTATTGAATCATCACAGTCAGGCAGTTAACATTTTACTAGACCCATTTTATAGATGGGGATTTGGGGCACATAGTGGAAATATTCCGCTCCAAGCTCTCAGTTGAGCTGTGTAAAGACGGGATGTAAAGTCAAGCTGTTTGGCATGGAATTGTCTGTCTCTTGGTAACACACCTTTCCAGGGAGAGCAGAGACTTATTTGCGAGCTCCTGGCTCTCTGTGGGTTTTTGTCTCTCTTCTTCTTTCCTGATTTTTAAAAATATTTATTTACTTATTTCTTTGGCCCTGCCATATCTTGGTTATGGCATGTGGGATCTAGTTCTCTGACCAGGGACCAAACCCAGGGCCCCCTGCACTGGGAACACAGAGTCTTAGCCACTGGACCATCAGGGAGGTACTCCCCTTCTTGTTTCTTGTTCTCATGTTTCTCTGCCAACAGATTTATCTTTTGGCCTTAGTTTACCGAACAGAGTTAGAAAATATCACTGGTGTTTCCTTCAGCCATTTCTGAATTCACGGGGTAGGGAGGGGAGCAGTTGCAGGGCACGCAGCTGCTTTCTGAAGACAGTACGCTCACACCCTGTGACTTGTTTTATGTTTAAACTTTGCCTGGGAAGGCTTGGTTTTCCCAAGAGTCTCCATTTGTATTCAGTATAACACTGTTTAGGAAGTAGTTAGGACTCTGATTGCAACTCAAGGAAATCCAGCCCAAACCAGCATAAGAAAAAAAAAAAAAAATCACCTTATAAAACTGCACTAGAAACAGATAGGACTGAGGTGGAAACAACTGGATTCCAAGGCTCAGACAGCCTTGGAACCCCTCCTGATTCCTCCTCTTTTGAATTTTAAAAATACAATTAACTGACGTAATTTTTGGCTGCGCTGGGCCTTCGTCGCTGCTCAGGGGCTTTCTCTAGTTGAGGTGGCCAGGGGCTCCTCTCCAGCTGCAGTACCCAGGCGTGTCACGGTGGTGGCTTTTCTTGTTGCAGAGCACGGTTTCTGGGTGGGGATATTCACTGTAGAACACAGGCTTAGCTGCTCCATGGCATGTGGGGTCTTCCTGATCAGAGATCAAACCCGTGTCCCCAGCATTGGCAGGTGAATTCTTAACCACTGGACCACCAAGGAAGTCCCCTTCCTCTCTTTTCAATCACCCTCAATCACTACGCTACAGATGGATTTGCTAAGGTAAAGGAAATATTACGTCAGACAACCCTAGACTCACAAGAAAAGGGTACACCTCTCAGGAAGGAAAAAGAGGTCTTTCCACGGCCCCAGATCGAAAGTCCCAGGGAAGGATTCTGATTGGCTCCTCTTGAGACATATGTCCATCTTTGGACCAATCACTGTGGTTTGGGGGATAAGATTCTGCAAATGGCCCTGCTTAATGTGATCAGGACACTGGATCTCTGTTTCAGTCTCCTGCTGCTGCTGTAACAAATTTCCACAGATGTGAGGGCTTCAAACAACACAAAGGTATTCTGCTACAGTTCTGGAGGTCAGAAGTCCAAAACGGGAGTGACTGGGCTAGCATCAAGGTATTGACAGGGCTGCATCCCTTCTGAGGGTTTCAGGGCAGAGTCTACTCCCACTTAGTTTCCTACCTTTATTCCTTGCCTTGTGGCCCCTTCTTCTATTTTCAAAGCCAGAAGCATCACATCTTCAAGTCTGACTCTCCCCATCTGCTTCTGTCATCACATCTCATGCTTTGACCTTCTTGCCACTCTCTCTTCATTTATAATGATCCTTGTAATGATTCCATTGAACTCACCTCATTAATCTAAGGGAATCTCCCTGTTATGGGCTTGTGTTGCTCCCCAAATTCATCTGATGTAGCCCTGACCTCGAGGACCTCAGAATGTGCCTATATTTGGAGATAAGTCCTTTAAAGCAGCAGTCCTCCACGGCGGGGGAAGGAGAGTGTGGGATGCATTTATACAGTAGCATTGACATATACGTACTACCATGTGTATGATGAATAGTAATAGCTGGTGGGAAGTTGCTGTATAGCACAGGGAGCTCAGCTCACAGCTCTGTGACGACAGAGGGGTGGGATGGGGTGGGGCTGTCTCTTATACACACCTAGATGTGTATAAGAGACAGCACACACACACACACACACGNTTATTGTGATCCACACAGTCAAAGGCTTTGGCATAGTCAGTAAAACAGAAATAAATGTTTTTCTGGAACTCTCTTGCTTTTTCCATACCTATACTTATATACTCTATACCTGTATCATCTATGTCTCTCTATCTATGCATCATATGTATCTATATCTGTATCTGCTGTCTCTTATACACATCTTGGGATGGGGTGGGGGGTGGGAGGGAGACTGCAGAGGGAGGGGATACTTATGGCTGATTCATGTTGTATGGCAGAAACCAGCACAACATTGTAAAGCAAGTATCCTCCCATCAAAAAAAAAAAAAAAAGCAACAGTCCCCAACTTTTTTGGCATGGAGGACCAGTATTGTGGAAGAGAATTTTTCCACGGACTGGCAGGTGGGAGGATGGTTTCTAGATGACTCAAATGCATTGCATTTATTATGCACTGTATTTCTAATCTAATGCTGCCACTGAGTTGACAGAAGGTGCTGGTCTGTGACCTGGAGGTTGGGGACCCCTGCTTTAAAGAGATAGTCAAGTTAAAATGAGATCACTGGGTGGTGGTGGGGGTATTCCAATCTGACTGGGAGTCTTATAAGACAAGGTTGAACACACAGAGACACTGTGTGTTGCTCATGCACAGAGGAAAGACGGAGTGAGAACATAGTGAGCATGTGGCTATCTGCAAGCCAAGCAGAGAAGCCTCCAGGGAAACCAAACCCACCAACACCTGACCTTGACCTCTTACTCTCCAAAACTGTGAGAAAATACATTTCCATTGTTTAGGCCACCCAGTCGATGGAAATTTGTTATGGCCACTGTCACAGACTAATACTCTCTCCTTTTCAAGATCGTTAAGTTATTCACACCTGCAAAACCCCCTTTTCCATGGAAGGTGATGTATTCACAGGTTCTGGGGCTGAGGATGTGGATACGTTTGGGGCATTATTCTGCCTGCCACAATCTTCCTAAAAGACAAAGAGAGAGTAGTTACACCACTTCAAACATCAGGCTTCTCTCAGTTAAAATTCACATTACAGATTTGGTGTCCATGGGTCATGGGGTGACTTTTTTTTCATCACCCCCTTTCTTCTGACAGGTCTGTCTTTTCTTTAACTCCCAACAGGCATGTCTTACATTGGTATTATCTGTGGATTACTGTACAAACTGAGATTGAATAGAGACTCATTTGCAGCAGGGAAGAAATGGCAACTATGAATCCAGAGGTGTTTACGCCTCTCTAGTTAGGGAATCACTTGTTTGAGAAGGAGATTCTGAGAGACCTGGTTGCAGCCCACAGAGGTGTTGGCTGAATGTGGCAGCTGGTGAAATGTGACCTCTAATACAATGATCACTTTTAAAGATTACCTTGTCTTTTTGTTTGTTTGTTTGTTTGTTTGTTTTTTGGCCACACTGGGTGGCATGTGGGATCTTAGTTCCCTGACCAAAGATCAAACCTGAACCCCTTGCAGTGGAAGTGGAGAGTCTAAACCACTGGACCACCAGGGAAATCCCTGTCATCATTTTATTTCAGACCATCAAGGAGCTTACATAAGGAAAGGTAATTTTGAGGAATACATCCATGTTGAAGCTGGGTAATGATGCAGAGTTTGAGATATGAACTAAAAACCCATGTTCAAGTCTGTCCAATATGTTCTTAATTGAGTGAGTTTTTAAAAAAAATTCCCACCAACAGTGTAGGAGTGTTCCTTTTTCTCCACACCCTCTCCAGCATTTATTGTTTGTAGAATTTGTGATGATGGGCATTCTGACTAGTGTGAAGTGATACCTCACTGTAGTTTTGATTTGCATTTCTCTCATAATTAGTGGTGCTGAGCATCATTTCATATGTTTGCTGGCCATCTGTATGTCTTCTTTGGAGGAATGTCTGTTTAGGTCTTCTGCCTGTTTTTTGATTGGGTTGTTTGTTGTTGTTTTTTTTTTTTTATATTGAGCTGCAGAAGCTATTTGTATATTTTGGAGATTAATCCCTTGTCAATTGCTTAGTTTGCAAATATTTTTTCCCCATTCTGAGGGTTGCCTTTTTGTTTTATTTATGGTTTTCTTTGCTGTGCAAAAGCTTTAAAGTTTAATTAGGATCAATCTATCTTGCTGTGATTTATGTCAGAGAGTGTTCTACCTATATTTTCCTCTAAGAGTTTTATAGTATCGAGCCTTATATTTAAGTCTTTAATCCATTTTGAGTTTATTTTTGTGTGTGGTGTTAAGAAGTGTTCTTATTTCACATGTAACTGTCTGGATTCCCAGTACCATTTATTGAAGAGACTGTCTTTCCTCCATTGTGTGTGTGTGTATATATACATATATTTAAAGCACTCACTTATTTGTTGACTTGGCTGCGCTGGGCCTTAGTTGCAGCACTCGGGATCTTTGATCTTCAATGCAGCATGTGAACTCTTAGTTGCAGCATGTGGAATCTACTTCCCTGACCAGGGATTGAACCCGGGTCTTCGCATTGGGAACCCAGTCTTAGTGGAGTCTTAGCCACTGGACCAGCAGGGAAGTCCCTCCATTGTATATTCCTGCCTCTTTTATCCTAGATTAGGTGGTCATAGGGGTTAATCGAGTGACTTTGACTGAGGCCAGGGACTCTCTTCTGAGCCCTAGTTTCACCGTCACTTCTTCCCAAGCTGTTCTCACTGTCAGACTCCTCCCCACTCTGGGACTCTCACATCACCATTTGTCCCCAGACAGGCCTTCCCTGAGCTCCTCTTTGAAGCACCCCCCCACCCCATAAACACTCAGGCCATCACTTCTCCTCCTTCATTTATTTATATATCTCCCCCAATAGGAGGTTAGCTTCCTGAGAACTGGACCTGTTTTGTCTGTTTTTTGTCTAGTTCCAGTCTCTCAAACAATAGGTAGGCGTAGAAAAAAAATTATGCCTTAATTTTACCAATAAGACATCTGAGTCCTAGAGACGTTAAATATTTCTTCAAATCTAAAAATGGCAGAATTTGGATTAAGACCCACCTAAATCTTTTCATTTCTTAGTCCTATGCTGTTTCTACTTTATAGTAGTTCCCTTAAATGGTATTTTTTCAACTTCTCTGACCATGGTCTATAATTGAAAAAAATTTTTCACATATGATACAAGATGCACACAATTTTTTAAACTTTATAGAAAAATTCCACTTACTAATTAGACTAAAATAAAATGACTTAACTTTAATAACAAATATGATTTTATTACTTTTGAACTATAACATGCAATTCTATCTTTTTGATCATTTAATCAATTTCATGACCCACTCATGGTTTGTGATTGCTAGTTTGAGAAAAATTGCATTGTTTTGTCTTTAGGAAGATATGTGATTTGGACAGTAATCTGAAATATGTCTAATGTGGATGTTCTCTTCCTGTGGACATTAGTTAGCTGAGTACCTTACTCAAGTCGCCATATGCAATTGGTCAGCAAATTCTGTTCCCATAAACATTGCTTGAATCCACTTCCTATTCTCTTCCTCTGGCTGTTTTTGTAAATAAAATTTTGGAAATAAAGTTCTACTGGAATACACTTTGTCCTTTGTGCAGAGTTGAATGGTTGTTTTTGAGTCTGCATGGCTCATAAAGCCTAGTACATTTACCATTAGGCCCGTTTCAGAAAAAAGGTTTGGATGATTCCAAGCACACGGCCACAGACCTCAGCACGGGAGCCCATGACCACTTGTCAGAAATTCCCTCGTTCAGATGAAGGGTCCACACCTGCTCACAGGCCCACTGATCTAAGATTCAGGAGAAACCCTGACTTGTCTTCCACTGCCGCTGCTCAGCCCTTCAGATCTCGGACATAGTAGGAATGGCAGGGTGACTAAATGTCTCTCCAAGCTGGTCCCCTTTCTTGAAGTTCAGCCTGCCCCCAGTCTCTTTCTTTCTTTATAGATATATATACATACATATAAATATATATGTATCTAAGTTTTCGGATTACTTTCCATTATAGGTCTGGTTTGTTTTTTCAATTCGAGTATGATTGCTTTGGGCTTCCCAGGTGACACTAGTGGCTAAGAACCCATCTACCAATGCAGAAGACATAAGAGACACAGGTTTGACCCCTGGATCAGGAAGATCCCTTGGAGAAAGGTGTCAGTTTGAAGACTGGACACCATAAAACTCTTAAAGGAAAACATAGGAAGAGCATTCTTTGACAGAAACCAACCACAGCAAGGTCTTTTTTTGACCCACCTCCTAGAGGAATGAAAATTAGAACAAAAACAAACAAATGAGGCCTGATTAAACTTAAAAGTCTTTGCATAGCAAAGGAAATCATAAACAAGATGAAAAGTCAGTCCTCAGAATGGGAGAAAAAATTTGCAACCCAAGCAATGGACAAAGGATTAAACTCCAAAATATAGAAGCAGCTCATGCAGCTCAGTACCAAAAAAATGAACAATGCAGATCTCTTTCTGACTTTTTCAAGAGTTAACTCCCCCTGTTATAAATCTGATAATGCCATTCCCTTGGTTAACATCCTGCAGTGGCTCTTCATTTCTAGCATTCTAGAATCAAAATGGGCGGTGGCCTATGCAAACCTCCCCATTCTCATTTCCAATACTCCCCCTGCCCTCACCCCAATAATAATAACCAAGGGGACAGCTGGCATGGATGCTGTGCTGGCCAGATGCCAGCACATCTGGTGTCCTGCTAAGCACTTGGCGTAAATGATGACTTCCTCTTCATAATGACGTTAGGTCATAAATGTCATAAGTATCTGTTATCTCCTTTTACAGATGAGGAAACTAAAGCTGAGTAGCAACTGACTTACCCGAGGTCACTCAGATTGCAGCTGATAGAACCAGGCCTTGTGGACTCCTCTCTGCTTCTCCAGCCACACTGACTGTCTTTGGGTCCCCAGATGGACCACAATTTCTCTCTCTCCTTGAGTTCTTTCATGTGTTGTTCCTTTTCCTAGAATACCTTTCATCTCTCTGCCTGGTAGGTTCTCTTATCTTTTAGAAAGAGGGTGTAGAATAGAGTTTAAGATAATGAGTGCTGGAACCAGACTGCCTCTGTGTGAACCTCAGGCGTTCTTCTAACTCTGCATCTTTGGCTAAGATACATCACCTCTCTGAGCTCAGTCTCCACATCTGCAGAATGGAGTCAACAAGAACATCCACCGTATAGAAACATGACTGTGTCACCATCGCAGACCTGGGCATGCAGTTGGCCACTAGCTTGCCTCTTTCCCTGCAGCCTCACAGATCAGGCAAAAGAGCCATCACCTCAACCACAGCTACCCAGGATGTCCCACAACAGCTGAGACTCCCAGAGGTCCTCTGTCCCTAGTCAGATGAGATGCTCTCTCTTGGTTATCACCTCCTGCAAAGGACATCAGTAGAGCACTCACAGATATGACTGGTGATTCTTGATGCTTCTTCCTGCTTCTTATCCAATCTGTCCCGTCTCTGAAAGATACACACAGATATACACAGTGGGTGTGGATCACTTTTCCTCTTAGATGCTTTTATCTGCCAACCACAAACCCATGTGCCTTGTGTTTTCCAGTGGGCTTATCTGTGTGAGGCCCCATCTGCTACTAGACTGAGGCTGGGGCATTGCAGTTTTCTACTTTTTGTCAAAGCACGTGTTTTGTTTTGTTTCAAGGATGTACCACTCAGCATGCAGGATCTTAGTTCCCCCCCAACCAGGGATCAAACCCGTGTCCCCTGCATTGGGAGTGTGGAATCTTAACCACTGAACCATCAGGGAAGTCCACAAAGCAGGTGTCTTTTGATACTGGGGAGTTCAATTTTAGTTACTTGAATAAGCATAGCTAAAAGGCTCCAAAAGGCTGTAATAACTGTCTAAGCTCAAATGTTCCTCCATCTTTAAGATTTAAGCAACTAATTATAAAAGGGTACCTGAGTCACTGTGCCTTTCAAGCATGCCAATCTCCCACAAGCATCTTTCCCAGGTACTTCATATCTGTTGTTTTATCAGGTAGCAATATCTGCTGAAGCTGAAATCCCAATACTTTGGCCACCTGATGCGAAGAGCTGACTCATTTGAAAAGACTCTGATGCTGGGAAAGATTGAAGGCGGGAGGAAAAGGGGATGACAGAGGATGAGATGGTTGGATGGCATCACTGACTCAATGGACATGAGTCTGAGTGAACTCCAGGAGTTGGTGATGAACAGGGAGGCCTGGCGTGCTGTAGTTCATGGGGTCACAAAGAGTCAGACACAATTGAGCGACTGAACTGAATATCTGATTCTCCTGGCCTTTGACATTCTTTTTTAATTTACTTACTTTTTATTCAATTTTTTTTAATACAAAGAGGAAAATGTTCAGGATTTACTAAGCGATCTGTTTGATTTACAAAAGTGGTTTGTTCGGTGGAACTTACCATATTAGTTGTCTATTTTTGCCTAGTTTTCTTCATTTTTTTCAGTATGTTGGTGTTTAGAGACAGTATCCAAAAATCTTATTTTCAATCTGGCCTGCCTTCTTTTCTTCTTTAAAGTCTCTGTATCATTGGACAATGGGATTTTTCACGTCATCCTTATGTTGTGTTATAAACATAATTGACAATCACATCAGTACAGAATTACTGCAGTAATCGATGTTCTGAGAAAGCAGAACATAGTTGCCCATGGCTAAATACACAGATTTTGCATTATATAAGCAGATCCTGTGTAAAATCTGTCCCATGGGACTTCTCTGGTGGTCCAGCACTCCCATTGCAGGGGGCTTGCTTCCTGGTTAGGGAACTAAGATTCCACATGCTGTGTGGGGCAGAAAAAAAATAAATAAAATAAGAATGACTTTATAAAAAAGAGGTGAGTGCTAGGGTGAAAATATAACTTTAAAAAAATCCATCCTTATGTCAAACTCAGAAACACATGCAATTCTTTCAACATTTTAATGCAAATTTAAGTTCAAGAAGGGTGTCGTTTTAAACATTGCTTGTAGACATGCTAAAATTAATGTAAAACGGATTAGGTAAGAATTCAGAAATGCATACAAACTCTTGGAAACAGTCACTGCTTGTAAACTCTTAGGATCCNCACATGCAATTCTTTCAACATTTTTATGCAAATTTAAGTTCAAGAAGGGTGTCGTTTTAAACATTGCTTGTAGACATTCTAAAATTAATGTAAAACAGATTAGGTAAGAATTCAGAAATGCATACAAACTCTTGGAAACAGTCACTGCTTGTAAACTCTTAGGATCCTCACTTATCATTAAACCAAGCCATCACGGTATGGTTTCATGCTATCCTGAGATGCTTATAGACAGGTCACGAGATAAGCCCATCAGGTTGAACTCCCATATATAAACAGAAGACTGCTTGTAGGGGCTCTGCTTGTAACATCTCAATGAGGACTTTAAAAATCACTAATTAATCAACCACTAATTGTTAGTGAGAATCATCTTTAAGCAACATTTTTTGCATGTAGTTTGGAGAAGTTTGTGAGTCAACAGCAGGCTTATTTTTGTCCTCTGACAGCTGGGGAAATACAGAACACATCTCGGAGAGGAGAATAAAGCTCCAATTAGGTTGGCAAAATTTATGAAATCACTTTATAGTTAATATACAGTATTATCCAAACCAAACCAAAGTCATCACTGATGTGTGTGAAAGAGAAATTGACAAGAAAATAACTTCAGTTCAAAGTTTGTCAATACACCAGAAAGAAAAGAATGATAGTTCTATTTCCCTGCATTTACAAACTTATCTTTAAAATTATTGCAATTGTGACTCCAAAAAGATACAGCTTCACAGGTTGTGCAATAAAGGAGAAAAGCAAGGGGTATTTTCAGAAGTTGTAAAACCTAAATGGCTTCTGAAGTTTAGGAAACAGCTGTTGTGGAAAATACAGGGAATAGCAAATTAAAACAAGGGAAAAAGAAGAGCTGTGAAAATTTTTAAACAGAAAATATTTCTTAAAGAATACTATAAACTGTGTTAAGCAAAATAAGGATTCCAGTTAGGAATATATTACAATATGTCTATTGTTTTTGTTTTTCTGCCTTAAAAAAAATTGGAGTATAACTGCTTTACAATGCTATGCTAGTTTCTACTGTACAGCAAAGTGAATCAGCTATCTGTATACATACAACCCCCTTTTTGGATTTCCTTCCCATTTAGGTCACCACGGAGCACAGTTAGTCACGACAGTTCCCTGTGCTAGAGGTTCTCATTAGTTTCCTATTTTATACATAGCTTACATATGTCAATCCCAATTTTCCTTTTCATCCCACCCCACCTTCCGGAACCTCCTTGGTGTTCTCTACATCTGTGTCTGTTTCTGCTTTGTAAATAATATCATCTATACCTATTTTTTTTCAGATTCTACATATATGCATTAATATACAATATTTGTATTTATATTTCTGACTTACTTCACATTGTCTGTATGACAGTGTTTAGGTCCAAATGTCGCTCATCTAAGATGAACTAGCTGCCAAAACAAGCATTAGCTTCCGGTGGCTTATGGCAGCCTCTGCTGGGCCATTGACATCTCTGAGAAATAGAATGTTGAGGAGTAAGATTTCCTTCCAAAATCAGGATGTCATCTGAGTCAGTTTCACTCCAAATGGCTAATGACTGAGCTATTCAAAGGAGCTCAGCCATCCTCTTATAACAGATTTTCATCGGTCAGAGTCCTGCAAACCAACCTCTTCTCAAGTTTCCTGGCAGACAGACAAGAAGATCTTTTCTCCCCTATTGATGGGATTACCTTGTGTGTAGGAACCAGGTACAAATCACAGGTGATGTGGTCCTTAGGAGTTGTTTCCAGAAGTATAATAACTGTGGTTAGAAAGTGAGACTGATAAAGCCAAAGTGCTTCCTACACTCTGCTGTATTTAAAATGGATAACCAACAAGGACCTACTGTATAGCACAGGGAACCCTGCTCAGTGTGATGTGGCAGCCTGGATGGGAGCGGGGTTTGAAGCAGAATGTGTGTGTGTGCTCATGGACTGAAGCCCGCCAGTCTCCCCTGTCCATGGAATTTTCCAGGCAAGACTACTGGAGTGGGTTGCCATTTCCTACTCTGGGAGATCCTCCCAACCCAGGGATAGAACCCACATCTTTTGCATTTCCTGCATTGGCAGGTAGATTCTTTACCACTGGAATTTTTACCACCTGGGAAGCATGGATACATGCATATGTATGGCTGAGTCCCTTCGCTGTTCACCTTAAACTATCACAATATTGTTGATCTGCTATACTCCAATACAAAATAAAAAGTTCAGAAAACATAAATAAGCCCCCTCCCCAAAAGCCAAAGTACTTCCAGATTGATTAGAACATATCTTAATGTAGTCAGTAGAGACCAGGAGCATTGCTAACCACCCTACAACAGACACCCCTTAAAAATTAAAATATAAGTTAGAAAAAATAAAGAAATAACATTTAAAAAATTAATTTTCTGGCTGCAAATGCCAATCCCATGAGGTTGAAAAACCCTGGTCTAGAGAATGAATCCAGGAGATCAATGTGCTTTTCCAAAAGGAAGAGGTAGCCCTCAGCCAGCTGGGATGGACCACATGCATGGGATTCCGCTTGTTCTTTTCAAAAGATGTTTTCAATTTCTCTCTATTCAGGTCTGCAAGAAGTGGGAAAGCCCTGAGAGGGCTGACTCCATTTCTGTAACCAAATTGCCTCAGCAAAACAGAAGCTAAGTGGCACAGCTGATCACTTCCTCTTGGAAGTGGGACTTTTTTGGTGGGAGGAGCACATCCTTGATGGAGGACCAATGGGAATTGGGTAGCGATGGGAGCTGTGATTAAAGACAATAACCACCCTGGGACAGTTCTCAAGGCTAGAGCTGGGACAGGAAGCCAACTCAGGGCGTTGAAAGGTAGCAGCGATTCTCAACAGGGCTGGAAATGCACTGCTTCCGAAGATGGCTGTGTACACAGGGGCTTTATGGATAAGAGAGGGATGCCAAGAGCAATGTGGACATCAACACAGTCACCATTTTTATTGTTAAAACTTGAATCTGTTCAGAAATAGAGACACAGATGTGGAGAACAAACCTATGGACACCAAGGGAGGANTCTCAACAGGGCTGGAAATGCACTGCTTCCGAAGATGGCTGTGTACACAGGGGCTTTATGGATAAGAGAGGGATGCCAAGAGCAATGTGGACATCAACACAGTCACCATTTTTATTGTTAAAACTTGAATCTGTTCAGAAATAGAGACACAGATGTGGAGAACAAACATATGGACACCAAGGGAGGAAAAGGGTGGGGTGAATTGGGAGACTGGGATTGACACACATGCACCATTGACACTATGTATAAAATAGGCAAATGTGACTTCCCTGGTAGTCCAGTGGTTAAGACCCCATGCTTCCAGTGCAGGGGGCACAAGTTCAATCCCTGGTCAGGGAACTAAGCCATGCTGTGTGGTACGGCAAAAAATTAAGTGAAATAGCTCATGAGAACCTACTGTGTACCTCAGGGAACCCTGCTCAGTGCTCTGTGGTGACCTAAATGGGAAGGAAATCCAAAAAAGAGCAGATACATGTTTAACTGATTCACTTTGCTGCACAATAGAAACAAACACAGCATTGTAAAGCAACTGTATTCCAATAAAAATTAATTAAAATAAACTTGATGTGTTCAAGTGAAGAAACAAACAGCAAGGCTGAAGATCAAATGAAAAATCGGTGAGAGATAAGAGTGACTTTCAACTAGTCTCTGAATCAGCAATGGATAATAGTCAGCCACACAGAAAGTCATTAAATGTTGATCAGCCCTAATTGTTTCCGGCTTATTTAATTAGGCATCTGAGTTGTATCTGTCCTTTGTTTCCCCCCTCCCACCCCAACAAGTCAATTTGAAACAAACATGCACTGTATCCTGAGATATCTAAACTGGAGAAGAGAAAAAGAACATAACATGCTTCTTTAATGAGATTCTCTGAGAGTCATAGCTCATTTTCACTGAATTTATCTAGGTTTTTAGAGTTTGAGCTATCAAATTATTGATTGGAAAAATCAATTTGATTCCCAAAGAACATAGCCTGTCTTTTCTACCGGTTCGATTGGTTTAGACTAAGGAGGAGGCAGGTACTGATATTCCTCTCTTGAGAAGGCAAACCCTTGACCAGTGAAGTCACAAGCTGAGCAGTACAGATTCTAGAAGATGACCATGCCCACAATTTGGGAATCTGTGCCCAGATTTCGTGCCCTAGAGATGCTGCTTTAGGAATCTATCCAGACACAATGGATGGAGAAACTGTGACTGCAGGAAAGCACTCAAATTTCAACTCAGAGCTCCCTGAAACTGGAGAAAGGGCAAATTTTGATGTGTGTTTTTTGGGTTTGTTTTTTTTTTTTTAGGAATGAACAGCTTCTTTAGCCATCCACAGAAATGTGCGCGACATCTTTCCATTTTCTGTGAAAAATGTTAGGATTTCAGTGATGGCTGTGTCTTTCAGAGAAGAACTGCTCGTTCTAAGAGGAGCAAATTCATGTGAATCAGCCCATCTGGAATCTACACATAATTGAGACAATTTTTTCTCCACTCATATAATGATCCTCCTCTTTGTTCTCTGTGTAGATACAGAGCAAACAGTTCTTAAACCAAGCAGCCCTTCTTTAAAATCAGTCCTGTATAAAGTAAGACGTATCATCTTTTCCACAAGAGTGGCATTTTAAATGGATGGTGGAAAGTTATATGAAGATACAAATGATTTTTTTCTCCACTCATATAATGATCCTCCTCTTTGTTCTCTGTGTAGATACAGAGCAAACAGTTCTTAAACCAAGCAGCCCTTCTTTAAAATCAGTCCTGTATAAAGTAAGACGTATCATCTTTTCCACAAGAGTGGGATTTTAAATGGATGGTGGAAAGTTATATGAAGATACAAATGACAGAGCTTTGTGTATTCACTTTAGGGAATATACTGAAACACTCAAAGGAGCATTAGAATAGTAGCTTCTTTAAATAAAAGCCTGTATTGGAAGGAGAGCCTTTGGGCTGACTCTGTAACTTAAAGCACTTACAGTGTCTGAAATGATAGCAACTGTGACCTGCAAGGCAATCACCCTGTCACCAGACAAAAATCTCACCTAGTGTTATTGCTTTCTGACTAAGTTTTAGCTACACTGACTGTTTTCTAGTTTCTGTCTTGTGCTTTGAAACATATCCAAATCATTCTCAACTAAGAATCTTTTTATTTTATGCTTATTTGCCTAGTGCAAAATTCATGATCTTTGCATAGTTTAGTCTATATTGTATTTATTTGTCAACTCAGAGGCCATGAGTTTTATCATAAGGCCTTCCTAGGTAGCATATCAACACCACTCGTCCCAGTATTCTAGGTCCTGGCTTTATTTTCTTCACATAAGGTGACAGTTGCTGACATAAACTTGTTATATTTAATTTTAAAATATAAAAATCTAGTTACATAATATAGGTCATATATCAACATATATCTATATTCAATAGCATATGTTATTTATATTACCTATAGTATATTTACACATACAAGTATGTTCTTGCATTTATTATTACATATTAACACATACATATTACCTTTATATCCCATAGCTCCCAGTGAGTGATAAATTTGGATAGTAAACATCATTGATTGCTAAGATTAAAAAACAGATAAACCTTCACTTTGAATTTTGGAAAACACTGTAATTTTTCCAAATACCTTAAGCCTGAGTCTTACACAGTCTCCGGACTCAGCTGCCAATATGCAAGGAACATGAAAGGAAGAAACCTGGGATCCGGGAAATCTTACAGGCCAAGCGGCTCAGTTTCTCCATCAGATTAACTTAAATTAAAGGGAGAGGATTGGGGATAAATCCATGGATTTAAAGAGATCGAAGGGACATTAATTTGTAAATGTATTTGCGATGTTTGTCTGCACTGGCTCTTCATTGCTGCACGAGGGCTCTCTTCAGCTGCAACAAGTGAGGGCTAGCTACTCGCTCGCTGTGGTGTGTGGGCCTCTCATGCGGGTGCCTTCTTCTTGCGGAGACTAGTGTCTAGACGTGTGGGCTTCAGTAGCTGTGCTGCATGGGCTTACTCACTCCACAGCATGTGGAACCTTCCCTGGCCAGGGATGGAACCCATGTCCCCTGCACTAGCAGGCAGATTCTTAACCACCAGACCACCAGGGGAGTCTGATGCAATTTTAACTGCTTGGAATAGAGATGCATCGTGCAAAGTTCCTTCAGTCATGTTGGACTCTTTGCAATCCCATGGACCATAGCCCGCAAAGCTCCTCTGTTCGTGGGATTTTCCAGGCAAGAATACTAGAGTGGGTTGCCATTTCTTCCTCTAGGGAAATCTTCCCAACCCAGGGATCGAACCTGCATGTCTTACGTCTCCTGTATTGTCAGCTGAGTTCTTTACCACTAGCACCAACGGGGGTGCGTGCTGCTGCTGCTAAGTCGCTTCAGTCGTGTCCGACTCTGTGCGACCCCATAGACGGCAGCCCACCAGGCTCCCCCGTCCCTGGGATCCGCCAGGCAAGAACACTGGAGTGGGTTGCTATTTTCTTCCCCAATGCCTGAAAGTGAAAAGCGAAAGTGAAGTCGTTCAGTAGTGTCCAACACTTAGCACCAACCAGGCTCCTCCGTCCATGGGATTCTCCAAGCAAGAGTACTGGGGTGAGGTGCCATTGCCTTCTCCGACAGGGGTGCATAGTGAGTGATAAACTGTAAAAAGAAAGGGAGCTGCTCTTTAAGTCTGTAGACGGGATTTGATGACACATCCACCTCCTTCCAAGAAACGAAGTCAGTGCCAGGTCTTCAAGGACCCTTCTTTCTCATACTTGCCCTTTGAAGGGCCCAGGAATCTGAAGAAATAACCAGTAACAAGGCTTCTCCGCCTTGATTTCTGTTACTGTAGCAAGTAGACCATTTTCTCTGCACTTCCAATTGTTTTCCATCAGGAACTTTTTTCTTATGTCCTGATGGAGGCAGATGTTCTTGAGCCAACCTGGGCCCAGATTACTTCATGCGAAGCAGAATTGGGGAAGGCATACAGAGTAAGACTTGGGGCCTTCTGCTCCTCTGGTCTGGTACTTACGGCAAGCTTTCAGTAAAGAAGCAAATATTCTTTATTAATAAATAGTTCTTTTAATGGAATAATCTAACAAAATCAGATGCTATTGAAAGAATGACCTACTAATAACCCAGTGATAGCTACATCTACAGGTATATATCTATGTGCTCAGTAGCTCAGTCGTGTCCAACTCTCTGCAGCCCTATGGACTGTACACCTCCAGGCTCCTCCGTTCATCGAATTTTCCAGGCAAGAATACAGAAGTGGTTTTCCATGCCCTCCTCCAGGGAATCTTCCTGACCCAGAGATTGAACTGACACCTCTTGCATCTCCTGCATTGGCAGCTGGATTCTTTACCACTGAGCCACCTGGGAAACCCCAATATCATATCTGTATTAGTTCAGTCAGTTCAGTCACTCAGTCATATCCGACTCTTTGCGACCCCATGAATCACAACACACCAGGCTTCCCTGTTCATCACCACCTCCTGGAGTTCACTCAGACTCGTGTCCATCGAGACCGTGATGCCATCCAGCCATCTCATCCTCTGTCGTCCCCTTTTCCTCCCGCCCCCAACCCCTCCCAGCATCAGGGTCTTTTCCAATGAGTCAACTCTTTGCATGAGGTGGCCAAAGTACTGGAGTTTCAGCTTTAGCATCATTCCTTCCAAAGAAATCCCAGGGTTGATCTC